>CM053034.1:47291779-47376113 GCA_028564925.1 Lithobates sylvaticus | reverse complement strand
ATGAATACACAAAAGAAATGTAAAATGAGCCAGGTAGAGAGAATAGAGAATATTATATTACAGCAAATCAGGGTCTTCTGTACAAGAAACCTCTTTGTCCCGTGTTATCACTAAGCTTATTAACAGTACAGTGTGCAAAAAAGGCTTATTTTTTATGAATATTGCTTTTAGGTAGCACAATGGCTGTCCTTGTGTGTTCCTGGTATTATTCAAAGACATGATTTTTTATTATAGTACTTGCAAGCTATTCAAAGTGGAATATTTATAAACACCAAGTCATGCTGGTATGTATTCATGGAAAAAATACAATGAGAGCCCTTTTATACTGGGACCGTGCCGCGTTAGCGATAAAGCGCCGCTAATTTTAGTGGCGCTTTACCGTCATTTTGGCTGCTAGCGGGGTGCTTTTACCTCCTGCTAGTGGCCTAACAAAGGGTTAAAAGCATCCGTGTTGTGGCGCTGCCGAATCGCTTTGCAGGCACTTCGGCAGCGCTGCCCATTCGTTTCCATGGGCAGGGCGTTTTGGGAGCAGTGTATACACCGTTTGCAAACCGCCCCAAAGATGCTGCTTGCAGGATTTTTTTTTCCTGTCCTGCAAGCGCACCGCCCCAGTGTGAAAGCCCTCGGGCTTTCACACTGGGGTGACCTGAGAGTAGAGCTGCACGATTTTTTTTGCTTAGAAGATAGATCACGATTCCTTGACGATTCTCGTGGCGTAACATCTTTCACATTAAAACAAAAAAAAATTGGGCTAACTTTATGGTTTCGTTTTTTGTTTTTATTCATTAAAGTGTATTTTTTCCCCAAAAAATGCATTTGAAGGACCACTGGGCAAATACAGTGTGACATAAAATATTGCAGCAATTGACATTTTATTCCCTAGGGTCTCTGCTAAAATATATATATAATGTTTGGGGGTTCCAAGTAAATTTCTAGCAAAAAATTATGATTTTAACAAGTGTCAGAAAAAGATTTAGGTTTTAAGTGGTTAAACTTCCTGCATTTACAGGTTATGAAAAACTTGGCAGACTGCCTGGATTTTTTTTTCCCACAGAAGTTTATGCCCTTTGATCTAATAAGGTAGAGTTAGTTACAATGTTTCATGTTCTAAACTTGGCGGACTGCCAGTATGTTTTTTCTTTTGACAGCTGAGTGAGCAGAAAAGTCTCTCCACTTGTTATATGAAAGAATTGGCAAACTCTGCGTCAGGGGGGTTGAATCGAGATCACGATTTTTTAACGATTAATTGTGCAGCTCTACTTAGGTGCTTTTCAGGCACTTTACAGGTGCTACTTTTAGCGCTAAAATGCCTGAAAAGTGCCCCAGTGTGAAAGGGGTCTAGATGTCAGGAGGAGGTAGCAGATTTTAGCCGACCCTTGGGGCAATATTTCATTCTCTGACACCAAAAATGGGGCATAATTCCCCCCCCACTGACACCAATGAAGGAGCACAATTCCTCCCAATGACACTAATGATGGGGCATGATTCTTCCCACCCAATGACACCAACAATGGGGCACAGTTTCTCCCAGTGTCACCAAAGATAGGGCACTTGTTTACATTTTCTACTTCCAATGGCCACCACCCCCCCCTAAAGTATGAAGGACAGTAAACTGGCCCTTTGTTTAGAAAGTTTGGGGTCCCCTGGTCTAATCAACTGGTTGGGGTTGTTTCCAGATCCTGGTGCAGTGTAGGTCTCAGACCTCCACTGTTTGGTAGAGGTGGCTGGATCACAAAACTGGCTGAAGAGAAATATAACAGCTTTGGAAGAAAAGTGTGTTTTTTTTTTTTTTTTTTTTTGAAAAATCTTTTTTTATTGAGTTTTCAGTCACATTCACAACAAAACTAGCCCACGCAGGGGCCAAACATTGATTGCCCACGCAGGGGCAATTCTTGTGTCACAGCAACAGGCCGTAACCTTAAAACAATGTACAACTTAACATGAACATCTAAACTACTACCCCAATGGGGGGAGAGGTTCCGATTAAGGGGGATCTGTGCTCAAGCTGGTGATAGCAGGGTGCTAAAATAGAAGAGTATCTGGGTTAATGTATCTGAGATACAGTCTTGATCTGGGTCTTTCTAACTTAATCACTTGCTGTGGTGTCATCATCTAGCCAGCATGTCCATACTTTATCAAACTTTTGTGGGCAGCCTCTGTTCGAATAAGTGGCCCCGTATAAGGGCAAGCTGGCATTAACCACTTCAGCCCCGGACCAATTGGCAGCCAAAGGACCAGGCCCCTTTTTGCAATTCGGCACTGCGTCGCTTTAACTAACAATTGCGCGGTCGTGCAACGTGGCTCCAAAACAAAATTGGCGTCCTTTTTTTCCCACAAATAGAGCTTTCTTTTGGTGGTATTTGATCGCCCCTGCGGTTTTTATTTTTTGCGCTATAAACAAAAATAGAGCGACAATTTTGAAAAAAATGCAATATTTTTTACTTTTTGCTATAATAAATATCCCCAAAAAAATATATAAAAAAACATTTTTTTTCCTCAGTTTAGGCCGATACGTATTCTTCTACATATTTTTGGTAAAAAAAATCGCAATTAGCGATTATTGATTAGTTTGCGCAAAGGTTATAGCGTTTACAAAATAGGGGATAGTTTTATAGCATTTTTATTAATATTTTTTTTTTATTAGTAATGGCGGCGATCAGCGATTTTTATTGTGACTGCGACATTTTGGCGGAAACATCGGACATTTTTGACACATTTTTGGGACATTTGTCATTTATACAGCAATCAGTGCTATTTAAATAGCACTGATTCCTATGTAAATGACAGTTGTAGTGAAGGGGTTAACCACTAGGGGGCGGGGATGAGTCAGTGTGACGTGTTGTGTTTTTTTTTTACAGTAGGGGGGCGTGGCTGTACGTCTGACGTCATTGATCGGCGTTCCCGATGACAGGGAACCGCCGATCACTGACAGTCCGTGTAGGAAGCGCGGGTAGAGGTTTGTTTACATAGACCTCTCCCCGTTCTTCAGCTCCGTAACCCGATCGCGGGATACCAGCGGCGATCGGGTCCGCTGGTCCCGCGGCCGTGGTCACGGAGCTCCCAACCGGGTCGCGCGCACGCCGCTGGCGGCGCGCCCCCCGGGCAGGCAAATTAAAGGGGACGTACAGGTACGTGCTTTTGCCTGCCCGTGCCATTCTGTTGACGTATATCTACAGGAGGCGGTCGGGAAGCGGTTAATCAGGCTTTTCCAAAATCTAACAGTGGGAGGGGATGATTGTTTCCAGGTCATCGTGATGGCCTTGCGAGCGTAATACAGTAGTAGGGATATGAGTACTTTTCGCGCTCTAATCACTGGCATTTGTTCAACCAACCCCAGCAGACAGTGTTTGGGATTATAAGGAACATGGGTCTTGGAGACGTGCACAATTACCTGAATTACCTCCTGCCAATAACGCTGAATTTCTGGACAGCTCCAAAAAATGTGAAAAAACCCTCCGGGCTGGTGTGAGCAACGCCAACACAACGGAGAATATGCTGCAGACATCCTGTGGAGCCTGTGGGGTGTGTAGTGAGCTCTGTGCAGAATTTTGTACTGGACCAATTTATCTCTTGCTGAAACCAGATGGGAGAAGGGAAAGTCCCAAATCTCCCTCCAGTCATCATCATCCAGCCCTGGGATGTCCCCCACCCATTTCCTGCGGAGGGAGGACAGCTCAGGACTAGCAGCAACCAGGAGGGACCCATAGAGCTGGGACGTGGGCTTCTCCAGGTCTTTCACCCGAAGGGTAGATTCAAGCTCTGAGTATGACAACTCAACTGGTTGGCCCAGGAACTGACACCTATAGGCATGCGCAATTTGAAGGTATCTAAAATGTGCATGTGCGGGTACATTAAATTTAGTGCGTAAAACGTGAAAAGGGGTTAGTTCTTTATTTGTGATAATGTGTTCTAATTTCACTATTTTATATTTAGCCCAGGCCTGCGGATCTGGTATGGTGTTGAACTGCGGGAGGTTTGGGTTCATCCAAAGTGGGGTGTGGGGAGACCAGGATTTTAGTTGGGGTGTCCTCAGGGCCTCACTCACCCTCCATGCTTGTATGGTGGTGCGCATTGAAGGAGTAAGGTGGTGTATGGTTTTGGTTCCCCTGAACAGTAGCCCCTGCAAGGCCTCCAGAGATCCAACTATGGCAGCCCCCAGCACCGTTGCAGAGTTGGTCAAGTCCGGCTGCAACCACCAATGGGCGGTCACAAGCTGGGTGGCCAAATAATACTTGCGACAATCAGGAAAAGCCAGCCCCCCATTGTCCACAGGCCTGGTCAGGGTGCTATACTTGAATCTTGGAGGTTTGGGCCCCCAAATGAAGGAGGTGAAAAGTTGTTTAATGGAATTAAAGAACGTCTTGGTCAACCATTGAGGGGAGTTTCTAAAAATGTACGTGAATTTAGGAAAGACTTTCATTTTTAGCAGATTGATGCGGCCAATGAGGGAAAGGGGTAGGTTACTCCATGCCTTAAGTTTGGTTTTTACTCCAGTCAACACAGGGTCAAGATTAAGCCGCACAAAATCTTTGCTTTGTTTTGAAATGACTATACCCAAATAAGTGAAATTGTCAACCCATTGTAGCGGGAGAGAGGGGGGTGAGGAGGACCTAGCCCCCTCATCCACTGGAAAGAGTTGGGACTTGTGCCAATTCACTCTCAGACCTGTGAAGGTGGAGAAGGTATCCATGATTTGGAGGGCGCCCTGCAGAGAAGCCCCAGCATCATTTAAAAAAAAGGAGCAGGTCATCTGCGTAGAGAGCCACTCTCTCCTCCAGCCATCCCACCCGGAGTCCACGGACCTCAGCCGAGCACCTGAGAGCCTCAGCTATGGGCTCCATGGCCAGGGCGAATAGGGCCGGGGAGAGAGGGCATCCCTGTCTGGTGCCCCTCTGCAGGGGAAACGGAGCAGACAAAGATCCATTCAGCCTAATACGTGCCGAGGGTCCAGTGTATATTGTACGTATCCATTCAATAAATTCGCAACACCTCCCAGAGATGCACCCATTCCACTGTATGAAATGCCTTTTCCATATCCAGGGTGGCAATAGTTCTAGTACCTTGATTGATGTGCGGGGCATGGATATTAGCAAATAATCTGCGGATATTGATGTCCGTGGACCTACCAGGCATAAAGCCTGTTTGATCAGTATCAATGAGGGATTTTATAACTTTATTAAGTCTAGTGGCCAGTACTTTAGTGAGTATCTTTAGGTCGCAATTAAGAAGTGCGATCGGTCTGTAGGAGGCGCACAACCTAGGGTCCTTGTTGGGCTTGGGAATAAGAATGATGTGTGCTTCTCTCATGGAGGGAGGTAGAGAACCCGTTTGTAAACAGGTTTGGAACAGCAATGCCAATCTAGGGGCAAGCAATTCAGTGTGGGCTCTATAGTATTCCAGGGGCAGACCATCCGGCCCCGGGGCTTTACCTGCCGGAAAAGACTGTATGGCAATTGTGATTTCCTCTGGGGTTATGTCTGAGACTAGGAGGTTCCTTTCAGTGTCAGAGAGCCATCCCAGTGCCAGGGTGTCCAGCATAGAGATCATAGGTGCAGGGTCAAAATTTCCCGGTAATGAAGAATTGTACAGTGTGGTATAGAATGTGGTGAATTCGTTTAGGATATCCTCCTGCGTGGTGACCAATGCGCCACCAGGCACGAGGATTTCTGAAACAACTGCAAGGGGCCTATCCTGCTGTGCCAGTAGCGCTAACAGTCTGCTATTTTTGTCTCCATGTTTAAAATACTCCTGTCTGCTGGATTGTATGCCAAGCCTAGTGAGTTCAGAAACTTGAAGGTGCAGTTCTCTCCTACGCGAGGAGAGATGTTCGAAGTTCGGGACTGTAGCCGAGGCCGAGTACTGGCTCAAGGCCTCATCAACCTTGCGCTGCAGTTCCGAGACCGTGTCCCCAAGCTCCGCCTTCGTAGCAGCCACAGCGGAAATATACTGTCCCCTGCCGTGAGCCTTGAAGGCGTCCCAAATCATCTGTGGAGAGGCCGACTCAGCATTGTGTGTCCAGAACTCTTGTAGCTGAGGGGAAATTCTGTCATGGACCGTCTCATTATTAATCCAGAGGGGCTGTAACCTCCAAAGGGCTCGGTTACGCGACCTGGTAGTCCTAATGGATACCTTAATCGGGTTATGGTCGGAGAGGCCAGAGGGGAGGTAACTTGCCTCTAGAACGTCATTCAGGAGGGCTGCATTGGCAAAAGCCAAGTCAATACGGGAGGAGGTTTTAAAGGTAGTTGAGAAGCAGGAGTACGTTCTATCCTGGGGGTGCAACCATCTCCATATCTCAGTAAATTCAGTGGCCTGAGCCCAGGTGCCCAATTCTGGGCTAAAATTGGATGAGGGGGTAGGTCTATCCAGGTCGCGTGATAATGTAGCGTTAAAGTCCCCCATGAACAGAATGCGGGCTGGGCAATGCTGAGCCAGCCTCTCGTACAACGAGTACAGTATCTGTATCTGACTAGGAGGGGGCAGGTATATATTAACAATAATATACTTCACATTATAGATGGTTAGCACTAACATAATATATTTCCCCTGGGGGTCCAGATGAACATCTTGAAACACACATGCTATACGTTTGCTAATCAGGATAGACACCCCACGGGAGTATGAGGAGTAAGTCGCATGGAGCGCTCTCTGCACCCATGGCCTCTTGAGAGCCTGGACCCTGCTACCTATCAGGTGCGTCTCCTGCAACAACACTATGTGAGGGTTATGCAGTTTTAAATATTGGAACAGCAATGATCTTTTATACTTGGAGTTGAGCCCCCTGACATTCCATGACAGAATGGTCAGGGATTCAGTATCCGCATTAGCCATCATGGAACATCAGGAGGGAACAAAAGTAGGATGGAAACAGCTGGCCATTGCACGTGAAGATACCCATTGACGTAGAAATAGTCATCTGAGACTCGAATTTGAGTCTTGAGTGGACTGAACGCTTGAGCAGCAGAGAATATATGTAGGGTTTTAAACCAAAATATATAAAATACCTCTCCCCTAAAAACATAACGCCCTACCCATACACCATATGAACCAAGCCTAGTGGCCAAAAAAGGAGGCCAAGAAGCCCAAAAAGTTGATGTAGGGCTTTTTCCCATAACAGAAAAACTAAACCTTTAGGTCACTGGGACCTCTGGATGCCCTGAGCACAGGGCGGTGGTAGAAGAAGCCCCAGCCGGGCTTGTGGTTGCTCCCTGATTTAATACCAGGTGAGGGTGGGGGGACGTGAGTCTTTGTCACATCCGGCAGGAAACCAGGTGTTCGGTAGATGCCCAACGTGGGCACAGAGTCCTCCGAAAGGTGTGTTGATTCATCTTGCTGTAGCTCCAGTTATGTAGGATCATGTAAGAACAGGAGAGTATATAACCCCAATTGAGGGGGCGGAAGGGTCCGCTGCAAGACCCCAGTGGCAACAGGAGTTCACAAGGGAAAACCTCAACCATAACAGGACTGTAGAATGGAAAACAAGCACTAGGGTTACTGCAAAGAAAGTAGCCATGTGTCCGCTTCATCGGGGGATTCAAAAAATTTCACCGAACCTCCATGTTGAACTCGCAGACGACTTGGGTAGAGCATGGAGTATTTGATGTCGCGTTCTCGGAGTCGTCTTCTGACATCAGTGAAGGTTTTGCGGCGTCTTTGCAGATCCGCGGAGAAGTCAGGGTAAAGATGCACCACTGTATGTGCAAAAGGGAGGGTGGGGTGTTTGCGGGCTTCACGTAGGATACGATCACGGTCCCTGTAGTTGAGAAATCTCACCAGGAAGGGCCTCGGTGGAGCCCCAGGGGTGCCCCGACCAGTCGGAACTCTGTGGGCCCTTTCCACCACATAGGTTGGGGGGACCTCAGTCAGATCAAGAAGGGTCTTGAAGAATGCTTCCACAAACTCAGCTGGGTAGTCTCCTTCAGCCCCTTCCGGAAGACCCAGGACCCTGACATTGTTTCTCCTGAGGCGATTTTCCGCGTCGTCAGATTTAGCCACCAGGGATTGGACGATGCGTTGCAGTGTGTGGAGGGCATCGTCATGGCGGGCGGTGAGGTCCTCTGTAGCAGTGATTCGCGTCTCAGTCTCAGAGAGTCTGCCCCTGAATTTGTCCAGATCTGCCCTGATGAGGTTACATTCCTCAGCCAGGTGGTCAATACGGACCAGTAAGGAGGTTCTGCTCTGCTCTATGGCCGCAAGTATAACAGTGGTGTCATTTGTTTGTGGCGGCGCCTGTGAAGGTGGAGAGGCTGGTGAGTGCGTTGCCTGTTCCATGTCTGTCAATAGTGCTTTAAACTGTTCCAGAATGGCACTGGAACACTGGGCAGGCTGGGCAGGCTGTGCAGGCGCCTTCTTGCTCGCTGTCTTGCTTTTAGAGGGCATGAGCAGGCAATCTAGGGCTTTGCAGAGTATATTGCAGAGTGATGGTTGTGTCCCCTTTAAGAGATTTTGTTAAGCAGGGCAGAGTGCTTCACAAGCAGGTGCAGAAGAGAACTTTCAGCTTGTGTGAGCCTGTGCTGTACTGTGGCCACTTGGATCCGGCTGTCAGCCCCAGAGCGCTGCACTATCGTTGTGACCCCCTCAGGGATGCTGTCACTGGGGTAGGATTAGGATTGTGGCCAGGATGCAGCAGGCCCGGCAGGCCTCAAGATGGCGGCAGCCGCGGAGGAGAAGGGCCGGCCGATCGGGACTCCCTGGGACCCCTCACGCTGGTCTCTTGCCCAGCTCCCTGCAGAGATGGCACTACAGGTGGGTCAGCGTGTGGTGCGGGGTCCGGACCCGCGATCGTTATGCGGGAGGGCGGTGGGATCCGGAGGCTCTGTAGGCCTCAAAATGGCGGCCGGCTCAGTATTATGAAGGGGGCCACGGGCCTTGTATCTCCCCAATCTGACGGCCCTGCTCCGGAATTTAGGCGGGGATCGAGGCAGGGGGTACCCAGGGACAGATGGGGTGATGTTTGTGGCTTACCAGGGTGTAGGATTAGCAGGATGGGTGTGGATAGATGACAGGATGAGCGGAGCTCTTTTCCAGCGCGTCCTCCTCGGCTCACATCCGGACACGCCCCCCCGAAGAAAAGTGTGTTTAGTTGTTTACATTTACTCCATCTTCAACTACTTTCCACCTGCCCACAGTAATTATACTGTGGGCGATCGGCAAAGCCCAGCCAGATCACACACCTGTACATCGGCAGGGCTCTTCCGGGTTTATGGGCGCGCATGCACGTGCCTGCTGCTGACCACACTGTGGTTGGACACAGCGCAATTTTGTCAGCAGATCTCGGCCAATGGTTTATGGCTGAGACTCGCTAAACGGCTGTGTCCAATTACAACACAGAGCCCTGTGTGTACAAACACACAGGGCTCTGTACACTGATTAGTGATCTGGATGTTTCTTTTCCCTGCAAAGCACATATTTATCCATTGATTGCCACTAGATGTTAACCACTTCCCAGCCAGTGTCATTAGTATAGTGTCAGTGTACAGTATTATCATTGATCACTGTATTAGTGTCACTAGCAATGTCAGTTAGTGACGCTCCCAGCCAGTGGTCTGTTAGTGCCAGATTGCCCGCCACCCCATCACAGTCCCACAATAGGTCGCTGATCACCGCCATTACAGTATAGGGTCTATAACTGTATAAATTCCAGTGTGTGTGTGTGTGTATGTGTGTGTGTATGTGTGTATATATATATATATATATATATATATATATATATATATATATATATATATATATATATATATATCATTGTTTGTAGACGCTATAATTTTCGCACAAACCAATAATATACGCTTCTTGGAATTTTTTTTGACCACAGACATGTAGCAGAATACATTTTGGCCTACATTTATGAAGACTTTTTATTTATATGTTTTATCACAGAAATTAGAAAATATTACATTTTTATATTGCAAAGAATCAAAAAGCCAGAGAATATAAATACCACCAAAAGAAAGCTATATTTGTGTTTAAAACATGATAGAAATGTCATTGGTGTACAGTGTTGCATGACCGTGCAATTGCCAAGTGCTGAACAGCAAAAAATGTTCTGGTCTTGAAGTAAAACCTTCTGAAGGCCAAGTGGTTAATAGTTTTTCTCATTGTGATTTTTGTTGTTTGTGTGTTTGCAGGGATTCATCATGCTTGTTCCAATATTTACCCTAAAATTAAACCACAAAATCAATCCTCGAATGGTGGCAGTGGGAAAATATGATGGCGTTCACCCATGTCTGACTGCAGCTACACAGGCTGGAAAGGTATGTTCATGTTTAAGAGGAAAACCCAGATTCAGCCTAAAAAAAGGAAAGGGAGACTCACCTGAGTTTGTTATATGACCGTGTATCCTCAAGTAAAGCTAGACATATACATTTAGGTTTCTCTTGATCAGCCCCGCTGGCTAAACAAGAGAAAATTTATAAATTCCTCCATACATGTTAAACCGCATGGGTGGAGGAATCGCCTCTGCTGGCTATCATATTCAGACAGCCATATCACCCATGGCTGTATGAATACCTGAACAGTGACTACATTTGATAGGATAGGCAGCAGGGGAGATTCCATCCATCAAATAGGTTGCAGTCACCGTTTGGCCAACAATTTTCCACTTGGCTTTATTTTTTTCATTTGATTTTTGTCAAGCTGGGTGGTGCTAACAAAAAAAAAAAAAAAAAATGGATCCTGTTCCTTTTAAGGTATAAATAACAGCACAGTGCTTGTGCTGTGTAATTTGGCCCTTTGTATCATATAAAATACCTGTCTGATCCTGCCTAGTGCTGCTCTCCCCTCTGTAAACTGACCACGGTTTATCATGGCTACTGTTCTTACGGGTGGCGGGAGGGGACGTCCCCCCCCCTCCTGCCACCCTCCGGTGCTTCTTCCGATTCACCACTTCCATCGGTGAGTCGGACACAGGATCCGCCGGCCCCCGGATGGTGATCATAGAGACTTCCGGCAGACCAGATGGTCGGAGTCTCTATGATCGTTCGGAGGCCGGGCGCGATGTTATGACGTCACGCCCGGCCTCTGCATTCAAATAAGGAAAGATACACTATTGAAAAACAAACTCTGAATAGACAAACTGTAAATAAAATTCTAATGCCGCGTACACACGATCGGAAATTCCGCCAGCAAATGCCGATGACAGCTTTTGGTCTGAAAATGCGACCGTGTGTATGCTCCATCGGACTTTTGCTGGCGGAATTCCAGCCAGCAAACGATTGAGAGCAGGTCCTTAATTTTTCGGTCGGAAAAAGTTTTGATCAGAAATTACGTCTGTACCAATTCCGACACGCAAAATTCCTACGCATGCTTGGAATCATTGAACTTAATTTTCCCGGCTCATTGTAGTGTTGTACGTCACCGCGTTCTTGACGGTAAAAAGTTCAGCCAACTTTTGTGTGACCGTGTGTATGCAAGCCAAGCTTGAGCGGAATTCCGTTGGAAAAAACATCCAAGATTTTTCCGACGGAAAATCCGCTCGTGTGTACGCGACAGGTGAAGGTTTGTATGGAAAAAACCCTTCATCAATCAATAACACCAATAATAATAATAAAAATAATAATAAAAATAGCAATTGAGTTTGTGAATGGAAAAAATGGAAAAAACAATAATCCCCAAAAATACATAGTGATAAAGTCCAAAGTCCTTCCTCCTTCACCAACGAAGAAAAAAGGAGGAGAAGACAAGAAGAAGGGGGGAAGATCCTCAGGTCAAAGGACACAAAGACAGTCCCACCCGATGTGTAGGGACCCTTACTGGTACCGGTGGACCCCCTAAAGAGCAAGGTCGTTTGCGCAAGCAGATTTAGCCCTCTGCAGGGTCTAAAGGACAAACCTCCGTCCTCCTGGGGCACACTGGACGTAGAAAAATTCCTCCACGATATCCTGATCAGGAATAGAGGGTCCGGTCTATAGAGTGCACTGTGACAAAAGTCACCAATGCAAAGGAATAAAACACACTCCCATAGTGTAGTAATGTTAAAAAATCAGTAGCCTTTATTGCTAAAAAGGTGGACACAGCCGCATAGGACATAAAAAATGAAATAGCCGGCAAGGTTAAAACAAACGATACCCGTACATTTAGGGTCACGTGGGGCGTAATGATTTCAACGCGTAAAAAAGCCCTACATGTTTCGTCATACGTCACGTCTTCCTGGAATATTATATGTGGCCTTTTAGTGATGTCATGGGCTGCATTTGAAGCCACCCCAGAAGTTGACAAATATTTTTGCAGGTAATAAACAGTATTTACAAAGTGTCACTGTTTTTCCCTTACAATTTGTGATATTTCAGGCCAATTTACCTTTTAAAATTAAGTATTTTATAGATCTGAAGTTTCCCTTTTTTTATAAGTGTCCTTTTCATGACACTGCATGTTTGTATGTTTGTATTTTTTGTGTGTGTGTATTTTTATGATGATTATCTGTTTTCAGGTTTTCATCCATAACCCTCATGCCAGGAATCAGCGGCTTTCCTCAAATCGCTTAGTTCAGAGCGCTCATGACACAGATATTTCTCTACTAAACATCAACCAGAGTGTCAGCTGCTTGACTGCTGGATTGCTGGACCCTCATCAAAGCTGTGACTCCCTTATAGTAGGAACACAAACCAACCTCCTGGTCTACGATGTGCACAACAACTCGGACCTATTCTATAAAGAGGTGACCGATAATAACTCTTCTAAATGAGGAATTGTGTGGGTGGATGACTTTAGATTAGACTGTGCAAGTGCAGTTGCTCCAGAGCTTAGTAAATGATTAAAACTTCACTTTGCAAAGAATACCCAATCACATGCAGGGGAAATTTAAAAAAAATTACCTTACACATGATGGAAGTCAGCAGAGCTTCTGCTCATTTACTAAGCACTGGAGCAACTGCACTTGTAGAGTGCAACTGCACTTTGCTAAGTGCAAAGTCTATTTGCCTTTAGTAAATCCACCCCATTTTCTCTTTTTTGTTGTCATATAATGAATACAATGTTTTGGGCAGACCCTACTAAATAGCATGATGCATTGGAGACAGCTGTGCCCACCAAGACAATGCAAGAGTGAGATAGGAATATATTTAAGGTGAGGAGGTGGAGGACTCTTCTTTGTACCCATTTGAGCTCTTTATAGATGCTGCATGTCCTATTATCTTTCATCAGCATCTGCCATAACCTTCTCATGTATAGGGCAAGACACAGACAATTCAGAGATTGGCCAATGTCCTTGCTGATTTTTTTTTCTATGAAGGTTTTTTTGTTTATGCAGGTCAGTGTTAATTTTGATGTCAAACTTCGATTTAGTTTCAGACATAGTCTTTTGACTAAAATGCCATTTTAGTTTTAGTAGATTTAAAAGAATTTTAATTTCGTAATCGAAAAAAAACAAAAATATTTTCTTTGACGAACTTAAAGAGGAAGTAAAGCCTCCTCAAAAAAAAAAAAAAAAAAAACGGAACCTGCAAGGCAAAGGCATAATGATCTAGTATGCATAGCATACTAGCTCATTATGAATAACTTACCTGAGAACGAAGCCCCCGAAGCGGTCCTCATTCACGACCTTCTCCGCCGCCGTCAAGCCTGGAGTGACTTCCGGGTCTCGCCGCTCCAGCGCTGTCATTCGCTGGATCGGCGATGACGTCACTCCCGCGCATGCGCACGAAAGCGGCATATCGCCGTGATCTCGGCATGCGCAGTGCGCCTGCGCGCCGCTGTCTACGGCGCATGCGCCGTAGACACCGATGCCTCTTTTTTTCTAAATATCTCCTAAACCATGTAGGTTTAGGAGATATTTATTGGACCTACAGGTAAGCCTTAATCTAGGCTTACCTGTAGGCCAAAGTGGTTTGTAAGGGTTTACAACCACTTTAACACTGATGCAGGTCATGACATATTAACTAGCTCAATATATTATCAAGCATTGCTTCCATTGTTGAATCCCAGCTTGATTAGTACTTGGGAAATCTAAAATATGTTTGTGAATGCACTCCCTACAAATCAGAACCTCAGTTCTGGGAAGGACCTTTTTGTACAAAGTAGGATGTGGCCCGTAGGCCTTGCGTTTGACACATGTGCCCTATACACTTCGTTGGAGTGTGCTGTGACTGGTAGTATGTGCTGCATCAAAAATGTCTTAAGCCCCATACACACGGTCGGATTTTCCGATGGATTCTGTCCTATCAGACAATGTTGTCGGAAATTCTGACCGTGTGTAGGCACCATCGGACAGTTTCCATCGGATTGTCTGACGGACAATGTCCTATCTCCTGCTGGATAGATTTTTTGACTACAAAGTCCGATCACACCAAATCTGATCGTGTGTAGCGAATTCCGACGGACAAAGTGCTACGCATGCTCAGATCACATTACAAGACCAAAGCTATTGGCTACTAGCCTCTACGTAGTCCCGTCGTAGGCAACAAACGTCACCACGTTCAGAATGATCGGATTTTCCGACAACTTTGTCCGCCCGTGTGTACGCAAAACCAACATCAGACAAAGTCTGACGGACATGATCCGACGGACCTGGTCCTTGGATAATCCGCGCGTGTGTATGGGGCTTAAGGAATACTTTCCCACTCAACCTTCTTTCCTGCAAAGATGTATATATTCACCCATATGATTTAATCTGCAATTTTAGAAATTAATTCACAATTAAAATTAAATATATTTTTTCCACCGCATTAATTTGCCTTAACTGAAACAAGTGTACTATGTTTACATAAAGCTGAATCTGTTGCTTGTGTTATAAAGAGAACATATGGCTCTCACTATGATATCAGTAATATGTGGATTTTTGTTTTAGATTGCAGATGGAGCTAATGCAGTAGTCCTAGGCAGCCTGGGAGATGTCGGTTGTCCCCTTGCCATCATTGGTGGAAACTGTGCCTTACAAGGATTTGACTGCAGAGGAAATGACATGTTTTGGACTGTAAGTGCCTAAAACACATTTACAAAAAGAATGTGCTCTAGCATACATAATCATCTTCCAGACATTTCTGTATTAGTTGCATAACCTTTGATTAAAGCTGCTATATAAAATACTAATTAGGGAATTTTTGTTTTTGTTAGTTTTTTTTAATTTAAAACTTTTTTTTTTTTTTTATAATGTAACTAGCATAAGAAACTGAATCCTGAATCTATCTTGATATCTGCCTCCTGTAAATCCCCACACAGGAGCATTTAGGCCCCTTTCACATGGGGCAGACTCCAATTAGATCAGCAGGGTATCTGTCCACAGAGTAGTATTATTATTATTATTATTATTCATGATTTATATAGCGCCAACAGTTTACACAGCGCTTTACAATGTATAGTGGGGACAACACAATTGCAGTACAGTTCAATACAAAAGGTACAGGAGGGCCCTGCTCGTAGAGCTTACATTCTAAAGGGGGGGGGGGGGGGTGGTACAAAAAGGTAATAGATGCAGAGAATGATTTGATGGGATTGCTCTGCTCTGTGGATTGGCGGGTGTAAGCAGACTCCAATGTCCGTTTACATCTGACTGCCCTCCCTTGTGCCTAGACAGAGGGGGACGAATTCCCTTCCATTTTTATTTAGCGGACCAGGTCAGATTGGATGTAGGTGGGTGTAAACAGACACAAGTCTGTTTACAACCACCAGTCCTTCGGAGTGAATGGAGGATCTGACCAGGTCCTCCTGTCAGTTTTTCAGGTGGACCTGATTGGACCCTCCATTCACTGAGCGGACACGGATCTGTCTTCTGCCCACTCTGCTCTGATGAGCAGGGGATCAGTGGACAGATCCCCTGCTGATTTAATCAAGTCTGCCCCTTGTGAAAGGGGCCTAACTGAGCGAAGGATGGTTGCACTAATCGCTAAACAGGTGTGCTGTATATGCATATGTTCTGACAGGGAACATGGAAACTGAGGAGAGAGCAGGGGAATGACACAATACTGTTCTGCTACTCCTTCATTCTCTGATCACAAGCTGGGGTTGAGGTGAAGGAGCTGTCTTTCTTAAAGTCCTGCTGTAAAAAATTGCTAGGATCTAGAATTTTTGGGCAAAAGAGATATGCATAGCCCCATGCTTCTTGCATTTTTTTTTTTTTTTTAATGTATGTACATTGCATGGTGCATATGCTGTGTAGTGTACATCCTGGCTTACTTTCGGTCTGCTGAGAATTGAGGCAGGTGTCAGGAATGATGTAACTTCTATGCTCATGTACTGGAGTTACTTCATTAGTGGCCATCCAGTGACCAAAGAGTATCATGGGACTCCCAAGAAGTGGTGTCAGGGGACATGACAGTAGCGTTGCAAGGTGCAGTGACTGGAGTCTGAACTTGTCAGTGCTGGCAGAGGGCACACTGGAAGATAAGTTTGCCTTAAAGTGGTTGTAAACTTCAGACATGAAATATGAACATAGCATATCCCTCTATAGTGTGTACTTGTCTTAATTAAAGCGGAGCTCCAGCCCCCCCTCCAAAAATTAAAAGGCAGCAGCTACAAATACTGTAGCTTCTGACTTTTAATATTAGGACACTTACCTGTCCAGGGATCCCACAATGTCAGCACCCCAGTCGATTCGTCCATTGGCTCTCGGGTGCTGCCGCCACCATTCCTTGTAAAGGAAACCAGGAGTGGAGTGGAGTGGAGCTTTAAGAGCCAAAAGTGTAATTTCTGTCTGCTGCTTCATTCCTTTGCTATCAGCATTAATCACTTCTGACAAATTTTCCTGACGCCAAGAGAAAAATGGTGACGGGAGGGAGCTCTGATCCCATGTGCGCTGTGTGAAGGGGGTGTACACCTTCTTTCCAATCAGCTCTCAGAGCTCTCCTCACTAAAGCAGAGTGTAACTTCAGCTCTCTGCCCCCTTTCTTCTGAATTCTCAGACAAGCTTTATAAATTCAGTACTTTAAACAGATGTAGAGAAGAGAGGGCTGCAGATAGACAGGTACAACTTATGTAGGAGGATTCACTTGGTATGGGTGCGGGTTTACATCCAATTTAACACACGTATGCTTTAGAAAGACTTATATCTGCTCATCTTTTTCCACTGCTGTTTAGTCCTGGTCTTTCCAAGACATTGCTGCCAATGGGCTTCCAGTCCTGGAGCTGCACCAAACTGGGGGATGCTGGGAGAGTCTAACTTTCAGCTCTTGGATTGCTCAAAAATGTCTCTGAAACCAAGCTGCTGTAGATCTATTTATGCTTGCAGAAGGATGAGGGGAAAATAATGCATTAAAGTTGTCATTAATGTTCTCTAACAACCAATACATTATAATTTTAGGTGACCGGCGATAATGTTCGCTCCTTAGCCTTGTGTGATTTTGATGGTGATGGGAAGAAAGAGGTAAGAGTTTTATACTGCATGCACACTACATTTCTCTGGCAATTGAACCATCAAATAATGTTTTTATTGCACATGCACATCCCAAGCTCATACACTGAAGTCATCATCTCTGGTAAATATTCTTATGTCAGGAGGGCCACGTGCCTGTGCTTGTTGAAGGAACTTTATAAAGTTTGAAGGACATTTATCAAGCAAATTTGAACAAAAATTTAATTAAAATTATAAAAAATAAAAAAAGTCTTGCAGTCAGCTCAAAAAACGGAGAGAAAAAATATGGTGAACTACTGCAACTCATGCAACCCAGACAAAAAAAGTGTGCTGTCCCTTTACATTTTTAAATTAACAAATGAGTGTAATGAAACAAATTATTCCTAAATGTGGAATCATAAAATTAGTGCAAAAAAGCAAACAACATGCAAAAAAAGCAATAAGTGAATAGAGTTAAAAATGTGCAAATGAATCAAATCGTGCATATAAGTCCAAAATATACAAATAAATGTAATACAGTAATGCCCCATACACACGGTCAGAAATTCCGACCACAAAAATCCGTCTGATTTTTTCCGACGGATTTTGTCCGACACTGGTGTTGCATACACACGGTCGGACAAAGTTGTCGGAAAATCCGATCATTCTGAACGTGGTGACGTTTGTTGCGTACGACGGAACTACGTAGAGGCTAGTAGCCAATAGCTTTGGTCTTGTAATTTGATCTGAGCATGCGTGGCACTTTGTCCGTCGGAATTCGCTACACTCGATCGGAAAAAGTCCAATCGGACTTTGTTGTCGGAAAATTTGAGAGCAGGATCTCAAATTTTTTCCAACGGAAAAAGTCCGATGGCGCCCACACACGGTCGGATTTTCCGACAACATGGTCCAATAGGACATTTTTCGTCGGAAATTCCGACCGTGTGTACGGGGCATAACTCTCTAAATAATAAGGACCTGGAGGGGAAAAGAAACTTGACTGTGATATGCACAGTGATAAAAATGGTGGGGAGAAAGTCAGCAGGAAAGCTACATAAATTTCCCCACTGTGCCCTCAGTGGTAGGCCACACATGCATCATTCTCTCACCATCGCTGAATCTTCATGAATGAGAAATTATCTTTTTTATTGCTTTGACTAATGAAAGATTAATTCTTATTGGTTGTGATTGTTTACTATAATTTGACTTTGCCTTGCTTTTATCAAATGCTGTATGTTTGTTCATGTTACATTTCTTTATGAATACTGCTTTGTTCTGGTGATCTAGAACATAGTATTTTTACAAATGTAAATAATTAAAACAATTCTAGTTTCCAAATCTACATTCTACATGTATGCAAGTTTTCATACTAATATTTTTAAATGACAAATTTCAGCTTCTTGTTGGATCTGAAGACTTTGATATAAGAGTCTTCAAAGAAGATGAGCTTGTTGCTGAGATGACAGAGACAGAGGTAAGGTTTATTAGTTACTTTTTCTATATGCTGCTGTATTGTCCATATGCAAGTCTTGTCATGCTTGGCTGCTTAGAAAAGCCAAGATGAAAAGTGTTACAAAGAAACATGTTTGAGTATTATGGTAATTATTGTGATGAAAACACAATGGGGAGACACCAATGCTTCTACTTTTAGGATTAGAAAATGTCACCGACTTTTGTAGTCTCTGGGCCTGTTTGTGGAACAGAATATACACACAAAAAATGAAAAACAAATTATACAGATGTCAGGACACGTTAAAGGCTTTAAAGTAAAAATCACCCGCTTTTTCCTGATATTCTCTTAAGGTGTGTCTAGGGCCAAAGACTTTTATTTTAGACATCATTGAAAATGTTCAAAATTGCTGTCAGTTACCTCCAGCTTCGCCACGTGCTATGCACCCAATTTGGGCATTCTGTTCCCAACCTTGACTCCCTATATCTGTTAGACGTATGTATCCAGACCCTAAAAAGTTAACGTCCACTTTTTATAATTGCCTCCTCCAATTGGCGGCTGCTAAGTTAGCTTATCAATTGAAGACCCGTTGAGTGGTGGAAATGGAGGAGCTGGAGGACAAGGACAAGGATGATGTGCTAGAATCCTGTAAACTAGTCTCCCCAAAATTTTCTAGTCGTCTCGTCCATCTGTATATTCTGCATAGAACCTACCTAACTGCCATCAGTTTATACTGACCGCAGCATAATCATCATGTCTTAGATGTGGTAAGATCAGTGGTACTTTTTACCACTTGTGTAGAAGTATGAGTTTCCCTTAACACATCACACATCAAAGCAAACCAACTTGTAACGATATGTGGCAACCTCAGTCTTGGCTCCCGCCAGGCCCCTAACATGTTTTGCTCTGCCCGTCAGGGCTTAATCGCGGGCTCCCTCCCCAGCCAGCATTCACAGCAGTGAACCAGGACTGGCCCCTTTTCCTAGCCTGAGCGGCTCACACACAAGGTTTTTGGTCGCACTTTTTACCACTTGTTATGGTCATGTCCTTTCATTCAAAGTTATTGGTCAAAGGTGGTCCGGTTTATACATGACCAAATGGGCTCCTCGTAAACCCTTTGCCCTAAGCAGTGTCTTCTGGGCCTACTCCCTAACAGTGACAAACCTCTCCATACTTTTCTACAGGAGCCCCTTATTAACAACAGTCCAGAATTGGGTGGCTTCTGTTAACTTTCATGCTGCCATATAAGAAAGTCGTATACATCCATAGAGGGTGCCAGGCTAAATATCATAAGATTTGGGACAGATCGTTAGATCAAACCTCTACATGTACGATAAATCTGTAATTATGTAAGTGCTAACTTTATGTGCTCCATTGTACTACTTGCATCATATACTTAATTTGCAGGATTATGTTACCTAAGCTATCTATAGTCCAGTACTATTTCTGACTGTCTACATACTATTTACCACTGAAATTTATGGATATACTGTAGATATATGTTATTATTCTTTCTCTTCGCTCACAGTAGAACATTACTGCTTTTCCTTTATTTAGTAATGCTGCAACGTTTTATATGGGAATCATCTTTACCTCTGCAATACTATGTAATGGTGTTTATTACAGTTTTTTTCATGTTTCTCTTTTTTAATAAAGAGTTTGTTTAATTTACAAAAAAAAAATCCCTGTCAGTTCCTTTTGCTATCTGTGTCTCATTGGAGATATTTACCTTCACTTCTGGTCCTGTAGACACAACAGAAATTGAAAGGAACTCTATCTAAAGTGAGCTGTCACCAGAGCCCCAACTGGAAGATTTCTCCCTATTCATGTTATGTTCTTACCTTTTTAGTCACAATGACTGCGGCCACCCAGACAAATAGAGTAAGAGCCCTTTCACACTGAGGCAGTTTTCAGGCATTCTAGCGCTAGAAATAGCACCTGAAAACTGCCTCCCATGCCACCCAAGTGTGAAAGCCTGAGTGCTTTCACACTGGGGCGGTGCACTTGCGGGACGTTAGAAAAAGTACTGCAAGCAGCATCTTTGGAGCGGTTTGGGAGCGATGTATATAGCGCTCCCAAAACACCCCTGCCCTTTGCAATGAATGGGCAGCACTTCCAAAGTGCCTGAAATGCATTTTCGGAAGCGCCACAACATGGGTGTTTTTAACCCATTCTTTGGGGTTAAAAGTACCCTGCTAGTGGCCGCTAAAGCACCACTTAAACAGCGGTAAAGCACCACTGAAACGAGCAGTGCTTTACTGCTGATGCACGGGCGGCCCCAGTGTGAAAGGGGTCTAAATCTCCCTAGTGGGGATGCAGACAGCAATAAATACCCAAGAGTGGTTCTAACCCCTTTACCACTCCAGCCAAAACAAAAGCAATTGGTTTTAGACAAATGTTAAAGGGTTTCTAAATAATGGAAATTAAAAGTTTTAGCTGTATACAGCTGGTATAGAAAAGAATCACCCCCCCCCCCCCCCCCCTTTTAAAATAATCACATTTTGTTGCTTTGCAGCCTGAAATGAAGACAAACACCGTTTTTGATTTATCCAGCTGTATTCACTCAACTTATAGCATCCAAGTGAAAGACATAACACCAACATGGCAGAAAAAAAAATCAAAAAGAAAATCAAAAAGAGTTGGAAAAAGAAGCACCCCTCTCCTAAAAATGATTTGTAAACTCAATCAGGTGTAGCTAATCACCTTCTCAATGGTACGCAAAGCCATTTGACTTTAAACTGTGATCAGCTGTGGTCATTTTGATTAGCACAGCATGAAAAGAGCTTTCCTGGAGCATTTCAGTCCCCGGTAGTGCAACTAAAGGAAATCAACTATGGGTGGCAAGGCACTGTCAAAAGGTCTCCTGGATAAAGTTGTGGATAGGCACAAGTCAGGAGATGGATACATGTCCTAGATCTAAATGTGCAAAGTTAGTAGAGACATATTCCAACAGACTAAATGTTGTAATTTAAAGCAAAAGGTGGTTCAAGAAAATACAGACACAAGGGGTTGATACTTTTTCCAACCCAGTGATTCAATTTTTTATTTATTTATTTTTCTGACATATTGGTGTTTTATCTTTCACTTGGATGTTATTGGAGTAAATACAGCTGGATAAAACAAAAGCTGTGTCTGTTTTAGTTTCAGGCTGCAAAGCAACAAAATGTGATTATTTTAAAGGGGGGTGATTCTTTTCTATACCCACTGTATGTATAGCAGTCAATGTGAGTTTCACCAAGCTATTACTGCTTGGTCTGTAACAAACCTTACCTATTTTCTATTTATTTCTATCTAACTCCCTCTCCCTGCTCACTGTTACTGAAACTTGGCTTCAGGAATCTGACTCCCCCTCTCCTGCTGCCCTTTCCTATGGTGGCCTCCATAGGTTGGATTCCTCCTTTCGCCATAAAGCACCTTTCAAGTTCTTACACCTCCCTCTCTGGCATTTTCCCGTTTTGAAGCTCACTGTAATATTTTTATTATATTGTATTATCGTTTTCTTTCTCTGAGGATTGTAGTGATCTATTAGCCTCCTGGTTACCCTACTTTCTCCCCTGAAATACCCACCATCATCATTCTCGGTGACTTTAACACCTCAGCTAACTCTCATCTACTCAACTTAAATTTTTTTTTTTACCTAATGCAGTAGACACACATTACTACTCACTGTGATGGCAACACCCTTGACCTTATGTTCTCCAACTTCTACACTGCTTGCAGCCTCTTCAAAGCCCATTTTTCTCTCCTTGATCACAACCTTATTAGCTTCATGCTCTTCTTGTCTTCACTCCCTATCCCTTCTACCAGCATACAGTTACCTGTAGGAACCTTTACCACTTTAATAGTTCTCTATTCTGATCTGGCCACTTTTGTCTACAGCTGCTCACTCTCATCCTTCCTAGATACACTTATTTCCCTCTCCTGCGTGCAGAAACGGCCTCGGCCACCACAACCCTGCAAACAGACAACACCAGGAGTTTCAAAAAACATAGTCATGCTCTTGAGTGAGTGACTGTGGTGTAAAACCAAATTTCTGCCATACATCACCTTGTCCAGATCTGCCATCCTAAAATACAATTTTTGCCTCCAAGCTGCTAAAAATATACTGTACCTACTTTGTCAATCTCATTAACACCCTCTCATCCAATCCTAGTCCACTTTTTTTTTTACCTCTACTTTGTCACTCACTGCCTTACCCCACTAGCTCACTCACTGCCCAGGAGATTTAAATTTTTTTCAAAAACAAGATCGCAATTGGGATGAGATATCCACTGTCCAGCTATCTCCCTGAGCCAACATTCCATAGCTATACCACACTTAATCGGCCATACATGGATCAAAATTCAGCCAGTTTAGGAGGAATGGACCAAATTTTGATCCATGCATGGGCAAGCTGATTATTCCGGATCGACTTGGATACAACCAGCCTGGCTGATTTTTCTTCATGTGATTACTGCCAGCGGCTAAAGCCACTAGCAGTAATCATTGTATTTGGCTGGCCAGAAAAGCTCCCCACGTGTGGAAGTAAAGAAAATTGCGTAATCTATGGGCTGCTTTAAATCTTTCCTCTTTCTTTTGACTCTGTTACCACTGAAGAAGCCGCTAAACTTTTTTCTGAGGCCCACCGAACCACTTGTCCTAAATTCCCACACAACTACTACAGTCACCCTCCTGCTCCATTTTACACTCTTTAACTTACATTTTCAATATCTTCTTCTTAACCGGCATCTTCCCCACCCTTCTGAAACATGCACTGTTACTCCCATACTTTAAAAAATGCTCACTGGACCCCACCAGTTTAAACAACTGAAGTCTCTGCTCTCAGTTGCCTCCAAACTACTTGAACTCCTTGTCTACAACTGTCTGAGCTCCTACCTTGCTGATAACAGCCCTTCTGTTCCCCTACAGTCTGGCTTCTGCCAGCAATATTCCACAGAAACTACCTTCCTAAAACTCGCAAAGGATTTACTAACTGCTGAAACCCTTGACCACTACTTTGTACTCATACTCTTGGAGCTCTGCCCCTCTGCTGATACAGTTGACCACCCACTTTACTCCACATCCATGGCCTCTGTGATTTTGCTCTTTGCTGGTTCTCCTCATATCTCTGCACACCTTCAGTGTCACCTACGACTATGTCTCCTCTTCCTTGGGGTCCCCCAAAACTCTGTCTTAGGGCCTCTTCTATTCTCTTTCTACACCTCCTCCATGGGCCAGTTTACAACCTCTGATGGCTTCCAACACCATCTCTACGTCGTTGATACCAATCCCTCTACTCTGTAGCTCACCCCACAATCTCCTCACGCATCACAAATTTACTGACTGAAAAATCAAAAACTGAGCTGATATTTCCTCCTTGATTCCCCTCCTCTAAGGTTACCATGGAGATCAGTAGCACAACTATTAGTTCCTCCACTCATGCCAGAGAACTAGGTGTAATCCTAGACTCTGATCTCTCCTGTGGGCCCCACATAGAATCACTGACCAAATCTTCCCCCCTTAAAATCTGCAACATTTCCAAAAGCTTTTTTCTTTTTTTCTTTTTTTAACTAGCAACACCACAAAGCTACTAATTCACTCCTTAGTTATCTCCTGCCTCGATTATTGCAACCTCCTTCTTGTTGGCTTTCCTTTACACAGGCTATCCCCCCTTCAATCTATTTTGAATGTTTCTGCTAGACTCATTCACCTTACTAACAGATCTTCAGCTTCCAATCATCTCTGCCACTACCTTTTACTAGCTTCCACTTGCCCAACATATAAAATTCAACATATGCTTCTCCTAAGACCTCCTGCTCTTTTAGCTTCCTTGTCTTCTCCTCCCATGCTCCCTTCTCTACTTCTCTAGAGCCTCTCCCATTCTCTGGAACTCCCTACCTCATTCTGTCCAGCTATCTCCTACTCTGTCCACCTTCACCATCAGCTCATCCCCTACAGTTATTACCTTTTTAGTACCACTTGCCCCTCCATTTTAGATTGTAAGCTCCCATGAACATCAAATTGTAATTGCTCTGTAGCCCTTTATTTTCTAAAAGCTAAGCAAACTATACAGAGGAAGTATATTTACCCATAAACAACAATGTGGCATATTATATCAAGGTGATACATCACAGTAGATATCAATACTTTCAGGAATGGAAGCAACCTTAGGAACATCTGAGTGGTGTTTGCCTGGGAATGATACAGCAATGATAATAATAACAAGAGAGAAATCCACCTATTTGGAGTATAATATCTTGAGGAGTCAGAGTTTTATGAGCGTGGTATTTCTAGGGTGGTAGAAAGATGGTGGGATCCGACAAGTTGGATAATTTAAGTTTACCTAGGGAGTTTGATAGGTCTTGTTTTAGATACCAGCCCGTGAATTTAAATGGTTGCATTATATCCAGTAGTTCCTTCTGGGTGAACGTGGCCTTCATATGTTTATGCCATCTGGCAAAGAAGCGTGTAGTAGAACGGAAGTTTAGAACAAGAGTGTCTAGTCTCTCTAGATTGAAGAGCGTTAACATTGAGCGTTCCAGAACTGGGAGGCTAGATGGTGTTGGTTTGATCCAATGGAACATGATCGTTCTACGAGCTACTAGGAGAGTTTTATATGAGTCCGGGTTACAGTTTAATGAAAGATATTAATATTTTCTTCTTTCAGACAATCACAGCGATGTGCCCCATGTACTCTAGCCGATTTGGGTATGCTCTTTCCAATGGTACCGTGGGAGTGTATGACCGCATGTCACGATATTGGAGGATAAAGGTGGGTGTTTAATATGCCAGGCACTAGAATTCATTTTCTTCAAGTACAGCTGAAATCCACACTGGTCCTAAAAAAAATAAAAAAATAAAAAATAAAGTTTTTTTTATACTCCCCTATTTCCAACGTCCTGTCATGCTAAAGCACTGTTAAAAAGGTTAAGGGATAAAAGTAGAGGAGAAGAATTGGGCCCTACATGACAACAGATAAAGATAGGAGGAGGCAGAAACAGGTGTACCTAGGGTTTAATCACAGTATTTAGATACTTAGCCCAGTCTGCTAGGTAATTACAGTTTCCACACAGATAGAAAATCTGATTGCATGAATCTTAAGACAGATGTGGACCGTCCCAAAATGTGTGTAAAATAGTCCAGTTGGTTATGTAAACTTGTGAATTTCTCCATTATGAAGACAAATTTCAACTTGCATTTGGCCTTGGACATGGTTGGAGCTTTAAGAGCTTTCTAATTTGCCATAAAAGGACAGCAGACTGACATCGGGAGATGGTTAAGCATTTACGAACTGTGTATTACAGGCATACCCCACTTTTAAGTAAATTTTAAGGTTTATTTACTAAAGCTGGAAAGTGCAAAATCTGCATAGAAACCAATGAGCTTCTAACCCCAGATTGTTAAATTAAGCTTTGGTAATAAAACCTGGAAGCTCATTGGTTTCTATGCAGAAGTGAGCCTGATTTTGCACTTTCCAGCTTTAGTAAATAAACCCCATTGTGTACTTAAAAGTGGGGTATGCCTGTACTAAGGAAGTAGAGGTTTTGCTAATAAATAAATAGTTCTGGGTGCACCTAGGTCTAATTTAGGTTCTGTTAAAAGAGAAGTGTGGGTATTTAAAAAACAAACACACATACTTGCCTACCTCCTGCAGCATCAACCCAATGCTGCAAGCTGTCCCCCGCTGGCCTAAGCCTAAGAACTGAGTGATCATGTTTGCCTATTCTTCCAGAAATGCATTTGTGAGGTCAGGCACTGATGTGGAATGAGAAGGCCTGGCTCGCTCTAATTCATCCCAAAGGTGTTCTATCGGGTGGAGGTCAAGACTCTGTGCAGGCCAGTCACCCCAAACTCTAATTCTAATTCATCCCAAAGGTGTTCTATCGGGTGGAGGTCAGGACTCTGTGCAGGCCAGTCACCCCAAACTCGCTCATCCATGTCTTTATGGACCTTGCTTTTGTGCACTGGTCCAAACATTTGGCGGAGGGGGGATTTATGGTGTGGGGTTGTTTTTCAGGGGTTGGAGTGTGTCAGTGTCTGAGGTGTCAGCATACCAAGACATTTAGGACAATTTCATGCTCCCAACTATGTGGGAACAGTTTGGTGTGATGGCCCCTTCCTGTTTCAACATGATTGCGCACCAGAGCACAAACAAGGTCCATAAAGACATGGATGACAAACAAAATAATCAGGCACTATACAAGTGATATACAAATATAGTTAATGGAACACAATTCTCCGCAGCTGGAAAACCTAATGTGTGTAGCCCGGGCTTCCGGGTGGTGCGCCGGATGTGACGTCAGGGGCTGCAGTGATCGCTGGATCCAATGTATAGTATGTAGCTAGGGGATGGCAGCTGTTGCATGAAGCAGTCTGTCACAAAGCTGTCGTCATGACGCGTTTTGGACGTGGCCCATCAGGTCATGACTGCAGGTGCCCCAATACTTTTGGTAATATAGTGTAGATATTTTGAAAGCATTCCAACAAATCAGAGGCACGTTTTTGAAAGATCTTATAGCCTTAACCTCCCAGTAGGTCATGTAGTGGTGCTTATAGTCTGGGAAAGAGATGGAGTCTAGAAGGAAGTGAATCTGAGTTACAGTGCCTTGAAAAAAAAAAGTATTCATACCACTTGAAATTTATCACATTTTGTCATGTTGCAGCCAAAAATGTAAATGTATTTTATTGGGATTTTATGTTATAGACCAACACAAAGTGGCACATAATTGTGAAGTGGAAGGAAAATGATAAATGGTTTTGAAATTTTTTACAAATATCTGAAAAGTGTGGCGTGCATTTGTATTCAGCCCCCCTGAGTCAATCCTTTGCAGAACCACCTTTTGCTGCAAATACAGCTGCAAGTCTTTTTTTGGTATGTCTCTACCAGCTTTGCACATCTAGAGAGTGACATTTTTGCCATTCTTCTTTGCAAAATAGTGCCCGCTCTGTCAGATTGGATGGAGGGCGTCTGTGAACAGCAATTTTAAAGTCTTGCCACAGATTCTCATTTGGATTTAGGTCTGGACTTTGACTGGACCATTCTAACACATGAATAGACTTTATTCTAAACCATTCCATTGTAGCTCTGGCTGTATGTTTAGGGTTGTTGTCCTGCTGGAAGGTGAACCTCCGCCTCTGTCTCAAGTCTTTTGCAGGTTTTCTTCTTCTTTTTATTTTTTATTATCTTTTTATTGAAAGATGCACAGAGGATGACAGTTTCAGGTATACAAACAGCCATGCTATATCTCAGTTAGGTTAATAACAGTCAGCATAAATACTACAATCTAACCTTATCTGTTTTTAGAGTTGAAAAAGCAGTTTTGTACAATCAATAAAGATTTCAAAACCTTTGAGAAAGTAGTACAGGGGGTCCCCGGGTTACAAACAAGATAGGGACTGTAGGGTTGTTCTTAAGTTGAATCTGTTTGTAAGTCGGAACTGGTACATTTTTTAAGTGTAGCTCCAGCCAAAAAAATCTATTTTTAAGTTTTTTAGATAACCCTTTTCTATGTTATCACCCCTGTAACATTCATTTTGCTGTCTGTGCCCCTGTTCAGAAGATTTCACCTCACCTTCTGTCCCAATGACAATTGGATTTTGAAAATTTTGGGTTGTTGGGGAAGCATGGACTGGTGATAAAGCATCAGTGGAGACACCTTTTACCCATAATAACTCTTACAGGAGTGAATTTCCCTTCCTAGGGGTAGATTTCCTCTCACTTCCTGTTGTCTCCCTCCGTTTGTAAGTAGGAGTCGTTTGTAAGTCGGATGTTTGTAAGTCGGGGACCCCCTGTAATTGTTAGATGATGGATTATATCTTAGGCGGTAACGAAGTGCATCAATTTTTAAACTTGAAAAAAATAAAAAATAAAATAAAATTATACTGAGAGAAGAAGGTAGAAGGAAAAAGGAAAGAGGGAGGAGAGAGAAAAAAAAGAAAGTAAGAAAAAAAGGTAAGAAAACGGGGGGGGGGGGGAGAGGGTGGAGTTTTTGTTTTTTTTGAAAATCATTTTTATTGAGTTTTTCAATTACATACAATTTTGAAAATCATTTTTATTGAAATTTTCAATTACATACAAGTTGCCCACACCGGGGCTAAACATTGCCCACGCAGGGGCAGATCCCCCGATGCGGTAACAATCCACAACGGGGCGCATCCTACCATATAAATAACCTGACACTGATGCAGCAACAGGCCACAACAGGGCAGAACAAACATTTGAAACAACTTAACTTATCTATACCCCAATGTGGGGAGAGGTTTAGTTTAGGAGAATACGTGCTCAAATTCATAATGACAGGATGATATGACATGAAGGTAATTGGGTCAGTCTACTACCGTACTACAACCAGAATGTGAATCTAGGAGTTGACTACCGTATCAGTTGCTGTGGTGCTATCTTCTAACCAACAGGTCCATATCTTTTCAAATTTCTGTGGACAACCTCTGCCCGAGTAGGTGGCTTTATATAGGGGCAAGCTGGCATTCACTAGGTCCTTCCAGAATTTGACAGAGGGGGGAGATGATTGTTTCCAAGTCATCGTGATGGACTTACGTGCATAATACAATAACAAGGATATAAGTATTTTCCTGGCTCTGAGCATTGACATTTGTTCCACCAGTCCCAGCAGACAATATTTGGGATCATAAGGGACACTGGTCTTAGTGACCTGAGCAATCACTCGGAGTATTTCTTTCCAATAATGCACAATTGCTGGGCAGGTCCAGAAAATGTGAAAGAAATCTCCCGGCTGGTATGAGCAGCGCCAGCATGCCGGAGAATACGCCGGCGACATCTGGTGCAGCCTATGAGGTGTGTAGTGAGCTCTGTGTACAATTTTATATTGGACCAGCTTGTCCCTGGCTGAGATCAGAGGAGAGAATGGAAATTCCCAGATCTCCCTCCAATCATCTTCATCCAGCTCCGGTATGTCCTCCACCCATTTCCTGCGGAGGGAGGACAGCTCGGGGATGGCAGCAACCAGCAGGGACCCATAGATCTGAGACGTGGGCTTCTCCAGGTCCTGCACCCGGAGGGAGTATTCTAGTGTAATTGGTTGGCCTAAGAACTGACACCTGTGAGCATGAGCAATTTGTAGATATCTGAAGCGGGCCCGTGCAGGTACATTATACTTGGCACGCAATAAAGGAAAGGGAGTGAGCTCTCCGTTAGTGATAACATGCTCAAGGGTCAGCACCTTGTATTTGGCCCAGGCCTGTGGGTCCGGAATGGTGTTAAAGTGCGGTAAGTTAGGATTCAGCCACAGGGGGGTGTGAGGAGACCAAGAGTTCGGCTGGGGTGCCCTCATCGCTTCTCCCACCCTCCATGCCCGTATAGTGGTGCGCATGGAGGGGGTGAGGCAATGAGGTGTTTTTGGCCCCCTGAATATCAACCCCTTCAAAGCCTCCAGAGACCCCACTATAGCTGCCTCCAGCACCACCGCGGAGTTGGTCAGGTCTGGCTGCAACCCCAAATGGGCAGTTACCAGCTGAGTGGCCAGGAAATATTTGTGGCAATCAGGGAGAGCCAAACCCCCAGTGTCCACAGGCCTGGTCAGAGTGGTGTATTTGAATCTGGGAGATTTAGACCCCCAAATAAAGGAGAGGAAGATTTGTTTAAGAGAGTTAAAGAAGGTTTTGGTCAGCCATTGTAGGGAGTTTCTAAAGATGTACGTTAGTTTGGGGAGGATTTTTTTTTTATTTTTAGAAAAATAAAAAATTTTTTTTTTTTAAAGATTGATGCGTCCAATGAGGGAGAGGGGAAGATTGCCCCACGCCTTCAGTTTGGATTTAATCCCTATCAGGACAGGTTCAAGATTGAGCCGGACAAAGTCCTTGCTCTCTCTTGAAATGATGATACCTAAATAGGTAAACTCATCCACCCATTGAAGCGGGGTAGAGGAGGGTGAAGAGGACCTGGCCCCCTCGTCCACCGGGAAGAGCTGAGATTTATTCCAATTCACTTTCAACCCGGTGAAAACGGAGAAGGTGTCCATGATTCCGAGTGCGCCCCGCAGAGAGTCACCGGCGTCATTTAAAAATAGTAGTAGGTCATCCGCATAGAGAGCCACCCCCTCCTCCAGCCAGCCCACCCTAAGACCACGGACCTCGGCCGAGGTCCTGAGGGCCTCAGCAATAGGTTCCATGGCCAGGGCGAACAAGGCCGGGGAGAGAGGGCATCCCTGTCTGGTGCCCCTCTGCAGGGAGAACGAAGGAGACAGGGAGCCATTCAGTTTAATACATGCTAGGGGGCCGGTATACAGTGTGCGCATCCAGTCAATAAATTTCAGTGGGAAACCCATTCTTCTAAGTACTTCCCACAGATACTCCCACTCCACTGTGTCAAATGCCTTCTCCATATCAAGGGTGGCAATGGTCCTAGTGCCTTGATTGTCATGGAGGGCATGAATATTAGAAAACAGTCTACGTATGTTGATGTCTGTGGACCTACCTGGCATAAAGCCAGTTTGATCAGGATCGATCAGAGATTTTATCACTTTATTGAGTCTAGTGGCCAGTAACTTGGTTAGTATTTTTAAGTCACAATTTAGAAGTGCTATTGGCCTGTAGGAGGTGCACAGCTTAAGGTCCTTATTAGGCTTTGGGATGAGAACAATATGAGCCTCCTTCATGGAGGACGGCAGGGAGCCCTGTTGGAGACAGGCTTGATACATCTGAGCCAACCTGGGGGCAAGCAGCTCCACGTGGGCTCTATAATACTCTATAGGTAATCCGTCCGGCCCTGGAGTCTTTCCTGCCGGGAAAGACCCGATGGCCATCGTAACCTCTTTTGGTGTGATCTCCGAGACAAGGAGTTGTCTCTCCGCATCAGAGAGCCACCCCAATGCTAGTGTGTCTAACATGGTGGTCATAGGTGTGGGGTCAAATCCATCAGGAAGTGAGGAAACATAGAGAGAGGTATAAAACCTGGTGAAAGCAGACAGAATATCTTCCTGAGATGTGACTAGTACTCCCTCTGCTGTGAGTATTTCAGATATGACCGATAAGGGCCTATCCTGCTGTGCCAGCATCGCTAGTAGTTTGCTGTTCTTGTCACCATGCTCAAAATATTTCTGTCTGCTGTTTTGTATACCAAGCCTGGTGGTGTCTGAAACATGGAGATGCAGTTCACGCCTAAGCGACGATAAGTGCTCGAAGTTGGGGAGCGTTGCAGAGGCCGAGTATTGATTCAGAGCCTCCTCAACTTGTCGCTGTAGGTCAGAGACCTTGTCCCCAAGTTCCGCCCTAACCGCCGCCACAGCTGAAATATACTGACCCCTGCTGTGGGCTTTGGAGGCATCCCATGTCATCTCCAGGGAGGCTGACCCCGCATTGTGCACCCAGTAGTCCTGCAAGGAGGGAGAAACTTTATCATGTACTGCCTCATTGTTTATCCAGTAGGGTTGTAACCTCCAGAGGGCTTTACCCTTTGTCTTGGTGGTCCTAATGGTTAGTTTAAGAGGATGATGATCAGAAAGGCCAGAGGGAAGGTAACTGGCCTCCTGGATATTAGCCAGGAGGGCAGCATTTGCAAAGGCCAAGTCGATTCGGGAGGACGTTTTATATGTGGATGAGAAGCAGGAGTACGTTCTATCCTGGGGGTGGAGCCATCGCCATGCTTCTTGGAAGTCCGTTGCCTGGGCCCACGTACCAAGATCAGGATTGAAAGTAGATTGTGGGGTGGGTCTATCCAGGTCACGGGACAATGTGGCATTAAAATCTCCCATGAACAGGACACACGCCGGACAATGCGGAGCCAGCTTTTCATATAGCGTGTACAGAATGTGTATCTGGCTCGGAGGAGGCAGATAGACATTTACAATAACATATTTCTTATTATAGATGCTCAACACCACCATGGCGAATTTCCCCTGGGGATCTAGATGAATCTCATGAATTGCACAGGGAACTCGTTTACTGATCAGTATAGATACCCCTCGAGAATACGAGGAGTAGGTTGCATGGAGCGCCCTCTGCACCCAGGGTTTTTTCAGTGCTAGAACCTTACTACCTGTTAGGTGCGTCTCCTGTAACAACACTATGTGGGGGTTATGCAGTTTTAGATATTGAAATAACAGTGAGCGTTTGTATTTGGAGTTGAGCCCCCTGACGTTCCATGACAGAATGGTCAATGACTCAGCATCTGAGGGGGCCATCATGGAACTCCAGGGGGAAACAGAGGCAGGATGGTCCTAACCAACCGGTAGATGTAAACAAACCCAAATTTGGCATATATATTGAGCAGCATTTGAGTAGCACAGTACACAGTACTTATTGTAAAGCAGAGAAACCTCTCCCCCCAGAACACATAACACCCTACCCAAACATCATTAACACCAGGTTCAAAGACCAAAAAAATAGGCCAGAGAACCATACAAACCGATGCAGGGTTTCGTTCCATAACCAGAAAAAACATAGAGTCCCTAGGTCACTAGGACCCCTAGACGTTGGGCCGTAAGGCCAGAGGTGGGTAGTCCTTCTCGAGGTACTATTCCTTGAAACAGGGAGGGAAATCCAAGGTGTGGATAGGGAAACAGGGAACAATAGGGGGCGCCTCCGATCAGAGACGGGGTGGTTCAGTGGCTGTCGTTGGAGCTCCACAGACAGGAATGAGTGGCAGACCAGTCAGTGAAAAAAGGCAAAAAAACATTCACCATAGATGAAAGTGGGGTGTAGTGGGCGGGATGGGCTTGGGGACAGAGAGTAACTAATACTGGAAGTCGTCAGGGGTAAGTCCTCTTGAGAGGAGAAGAGTTTTTTAGCTACTCCCTGCTGGCTGTAGTCGGCCATTGTGTCTCTGGCCTCGTGTGGTTAGCGGGTATCCAGCCATGCCATCGCAGCCTCTGGAGTATCAAAGAAGCGAGTGTTGTCGCCATCAGTGATCCGTAGCCTGCTGGGATACAAAAGGCCGAAACGAATTCCTTTTTCTCGGAGCCGGCGTCTTACGTCAGTAAAGGATTTGCGTCGTTGCTGTACTTCCTGAGAGAAGTCTGGGAAGAAGAGCAGTCTGGTGTTCTCATATTTAATTTCAGGCATGGTACGAGCCGCCGCCAGGATGCGGTCTCGGTCAAGGTAATTTAACAGCCGCAACAGGAAAGGGCGCGGAGGGGCCCCAGGTCTTGGAGGGAGCGGTGGGACCCTGTGAGCTCTTTCGACCACGAAGGTGGGTGGTACTTCCCCCAGGTTAAACAAGGTGGCCAGTAACTGTTCAGTAAACTCAGCGGGTCTAGGGCCCTCGGCTCTCTCGGGTAGTCCAAGTATGCGGATATTGTTCCGCCTGAGGCGGTTTTCAGTATCTATTGCACGCTCCTGAAGCGCTTTTACCTGGAGCTGCAGGGCCCTTACCTCCCTGGAGTCCGACCGGACCGTGTCCTCCACCGTGGATACCCTATCCTCCACTTCGGCGATGCGGGACCGGAAATTTATCCATATCTTGGCGGATGAGCCCAACATCGACTGTCAGGAAGTCAATCTTTGCTGTCAGGGTTTCCTTGCAGGACGTAATGGCTTCTAAAATCGCCGCTCCTGTGGGGGCCACCGCCTCCCCCGGCTCCACGACCGCCTGCGCACTGGTCGCCATTGTAGCCGCGGACCGTCTCGTAGACGAGGCAGCAGCCGGCGGGGGAGCGCGAGGGCCTTTCGAACCGGTTTTGGAGTAGCGGGTCTTAGGGTGGCCCATCCGAGGTTCACCCAGTGATGGAGGAGGGTCCCGGGGGAGCCTGAGGGCAGAGGGCCTGTATCCTTGGAGCAGGGTGAGGGCTGGGTCTTTATTGCTGCGCTGGTATGGAAGCAAATTACCTTTGTCAGGGGGCAACTGGTAAACTCAGGAGATCTGGTAAGAGGATGAGTGGTGATGAGCTTCACACTCTGGGTCAGGGTCTTCAGTGGAATGCAGCCTCAGTAAGGGTGGATGCACATGAAGGACAGAGCAGTATTGCTGGGGCACTAGTTGTGACACAGAGATGGAAGTGCAGTGTTGCAGGGGCACAGATCTGGGCAGTGAGAGGGTAATGCAGTAATTCTGGAACACAGTACCTTGGTGTGCAGGCTGCGCCTGGTATATTAGGCCACAAGATGGCAGCGGGTCACAGGCTTCTGGAAACTGCCTCTGCGGGTCCTCCGGCGTTCTTCCTGTCCCCCTCTTAGTCCAAGTTGCTCCCGGGGATGGCTGGCATGGATGTGTGGGGATTTACTGCCTCTTCTTCCGCAGATCGCGGCACCCGAGACCGAGGACGTCAGACGCAAGGTAGGCCCCAAGATGGCGGCGGGATCCTGCAGTGTGGAGCCGGCCACGGCTCTGTGAGTGTCCGATCGCCGACCGAGCTCCACAATTTTGGCCGGGGCCTGAGCAGATGTTGTCCGGCGTCGACTTGGGGAGGTTTAGAGGTCTTCCAGGCGTTGGTGGCAGCAGGATGGCTGTGGATGGCCGGTAGAAGGTGGCGGCGAGCCGCGGGCTCCCGGAGCGGGCTTCTGTGTGTATCTCGGCTCGGATTCAGGCCTCCTCACTGTCCAGCTGCACCCAGGAACAACCGATGCGGATGGCTGTGGATTTGCCGCAGATCCTCCCGCAGATCGCGGCACTCGAGCCCGGGGATGGTACAGGGAAGGTAGGCCTCAAAATGGCGGCGGCTCCCTGCAGTGTGGAGCCGATCGCGGCCCTATGGAGACTCGATCGGATGATCGAGCTCCACAATTCCTGCTGGGGCTAATGCAGATAGTGTCCGGTATTGCGTAGGGAGAGTTTGGGCACTCTCCAGGCGCTGGCAGTGACAGGATGGCTGCAGATGGAGTCAGGATGAGCGGAGCTCCTCTAGAACACGTCTTGCTGCAGGATCTCCGGATACTGAGATGTCCATAAATTTGTGGATCAATTGGGTGACTTGTAGCCAAAATGGCTGGATGCTGGGGCAGTCCCAGAAGATGTGTAAAAGTGTGCCCCTGTGGGAATCACATCTCCAGCATTGATCACTCAATTGTGGGAATAGTTTAGCCAGTACAGATGGGGTTTTATACCACCGTGTCATGTTTTTGTAAGTGGTTTCCTGGTACTTACTGCATAGCGATGATTTATGAACGAAAAAGAGAATCCTATCCTTTTGTTTTGAAAAAGTGATCTGAAGGTCTTTTTCCCATTTGGTAAGAAAGGGAGGTTCCGATTGTGCATGGAGATCTAGTAGAGCCTCATAGGAAAGGGACAAGGATTTCCTGATCGGACCTTGCCCCAGACAGAGCTCCTCAAGCAGGCTGAGAGGCCTCTAAAAGAGGTGTGGCTTGGGTAGTGAGTTCAGCAAATGTGTTAATTGGTGAGCTCGCCAGTGGTCCAGGAAGTGTGATCTCGAGCCCGTAAACAGGGTTCTGCATGAAATCCACCCGTTTGTGCAGAGGAAATAGGAAATAGGATGCACGTAATACTTTCTGTGGTGAGTGAGCGGTAAATGCTGGTTTTGACAATCCAGGTTTGAACTTAACAGGTTTTCTTCTAAGATTGCCCTGTATTTGACTCCATCCATCTTCCCATCAAATTTGACCAGCTTCCCTGTCCCTGAGGAAGAAAAGCATCCCCACGACATGATGTTGCCACCACCGTGTTTCACGGTGGGATGGTGTGTTACATAATAAGGTTGAATAACTCCTCCAGAGTTACCATGGGCCTCTTGGCTGCTTTTCTGATTAATGCTCTCCTTGCCCAGCTTGTCCGTTTAGGTGGACGGCCATGTCTTGGTAGGTTTGCAGTTGTGCCATATGCTTTCCATTTTCAGATGATGGATTGGACAGTGCTCTGTGAGGATGTTCAAAGATTGGGATAATTTTTTTTATAACCTAACCTAGCTTTGACAACTTTATCCCTGACCTGTCTGGTGTGTTATTTGGCCTTCATGATGCTGTTTGTTCACTAAGGTTCTCTAACAAACCTCCGAGGGCTTCACGGAACAGCTGCATTTATACTGAGATTAAATTACACACAGGTGGACTCTATTTACTAATTAGGTAACTTCTGAAGGCAATTGGTTCCACTAGATTTTAGTTAGCGGTATCGGAGTAAAGGGGCTGAATACAAATACATGCCACACTTTTCAAATATTTATTTGTAACAAATATTTTGAAACCCATTTATCACTTTCTTTCCACTTCACAATTATATACCACTTTTTGTTGATCTATCACATAAAATCCCCAAAATAAAATACATTTACGTTTTTGGTTGTAACAGGACAAAATGTGGAAAACTGGGGTCTGAATACTTTTTCAAGGCACTGTAAGTGGCCTCTGCCTTCTTTACAGATTTAATGAAAGGGGAAAAGGTACTAAAGGCATAGTGCCTAAAGAAAAGGACAGTTGTTAGTCTTTGTCGGTAACCGAATAGTTATAAATATGACAGAGGGATTCTAAAAGAGTAAATTATTATTTATTTTTTTTAATTCTACATAAACCAGAAGTTTATGTGTAATAGGATGAAGGACGTTGTTGATAAAACAGAGGACCTAATGCTTGTGAGTCACTTCATGGGATTCATTAGTGCGAGAATAGTGAACTAAAACTAAATAGAACTAAAAAAGTAAACTAATGATCCGAGATCCTCCATAGATGCACAGTTTATGTTAAGGTAGATTTGCGACCCCAAGCAAGGAACCTCTACTGGAAGGTTTTAGATAGGGATAGAGGGAGGGGATTATAGTGGTGCCAATAAATATAAATATAACAAAGTACATAAAAAAAATAATTTCGTTTATTTCATACATATCTAAAAACATAGACATCGGTACATAAACATACAAGGGTGTGTGAGTAAAAGCGGCACAAATGTTTATATAGAAGAAACACGCCAATATGTTTTAAAGGCCAGTGTATAATACAGGTAATCAATTCCTACATGTTTCACCAAAGCATTGGCTTCCTCAGGGAAATGATATGAACCTGTGCCAAAATTGTAGATTCTAAGTGAGAAAGCAAAAAAAACATATGAAATACATTCTAACGGTAATTAGAGTACAATTCATATTCATTTCAACATTGAATGCATGACATGGTTGGGTATGGCCTCCTGTAACTGATATGTCCAATCACAGATACCTACCCCTGTGCTCCCGATGTAAATCGTGACGAGAGGGGGGCACCCCAAGAAATTCAACAGTCTTGTACTGCATCTATGGCTGTAGGGGGCAGACAAAGACCTAGCAGGTCAGGAAGAGGGATATTGATATCAATTGATAGTATAAGCAGGGACAATACTGGACAATCCCCCTCTATCCCTAGCTTAAAATTTTATTAAAATAATTGGGATGAGGTGCCGTATATTTTGAGTATTCCCCAGCCACACTCCATTTTTCCTCTACTGGAAGGGTCCAGCAGACTGGCTTCTAGTTCTATTACGATTGAATGTCTATACACACGCAGATGGACACTGCTAATCTGCCAGGGTGATGTTTGAATCTTAGCCTGAGTTGCCTGATCAGGTTGTAACACCTTATTTTTTTTCTTTTGAACGGCCTGGCGAATAAGACTAGCAAAATTATTTTACAAAAATAAGGGCTGAAAGGAGGAAAAATAAAAAGGTGAAATAACACCCTACACCCTCTCCACCCCTCCCTTTCCAGTCCCTGCTGTATGTACCTCCGTGGGTGATGAGCTGTCAGTGCCCAAGCAGCCAGTGTAGTGGTCAAGGATTTTAATTCCCCGCTCTTTTTCCCCTTCTTTCTGTGGGGTCTTCTGGGAAGGATCAGAGCAGTTATGTTTGATCAAAGCGGTCACATGCTGGTTGGAGCTGACTGATCAGAATTGCTCTGATCCATTCAAGCTGCTTGGGCACTGACTGCTCGTCTCCCACGGAGGTAAGTACAGTGGGGACTAGGGGGTTGGGAAGAGTGCAGAGTGTTGGTCTCCAGATTTAATGGGTTGTTCACTTTTAACTAATTCATCTGTAGATGTCCCTGTGCCAGAAGCTGATATGCTTTAGAGAGTGGATAGGTGGTGCTGAAGCTTTAAGGTGAAAATGGAGGACAGTTTTTTTAATTTATATTAAAGTCAATGGGTATGCTAATGATACCCCTGTGGGGCATCCAGATGGTAGGTAGGCAGCATCCACAAACCGAAAAGTTACCACAATCGCCTCTGGCTGTGAATGGATTATTTGGATCTGGAAAATGAAGCGCCACACCGAAATGTTTAAACCAACTACTGAATGTTGCTGTGTCAATACACCATTTAAAAAAAAAAAAAAAAAAAAAAAAAAAAAAAAGAAAAAGAAAAAAAGCCTAAGTCTTGAGTCCCCACATTTTGATCCCATATATCCACAAGCCCCAATGAAGGGGTTGATTTTTGGCCCTAGAAACGTGTTGGCTGTAATAAATTTATATTTGAACTAAACCTCATTTAAAGAGGAAGTAAATCCTCAGCATGAAAAGGAAAAAACAAAAAACCCTGCAAGACAAAGGCATAATTATCTAGTATGCATAGCATCGGCCCATGTCTCCCCCTCTGCCTGCCGACATGTTGTCCCAGAGTGACTTCAGGGTATCGCGGCTCCGGCGCTGTGATTAGCCGGAGCCGCGATGACGTCACTCCGCGCATGCGCACGGGAGCGGCACAGTACAACTGAAGCATCGGCATTTAGTGTCATTGCTTCAGTTGTCTTAAGGGCGCATGTGCCGCATGACGTCGGCACATGCAAATACAGGGATATCTCCTAAGCCGTGCAGGTTAAGGAGATATCCTTTTTAGCTACAGGTAAGCCTTAATATAGGCTTACCTGTAACATAAAGTTGTAAACAAGGGTTTACAACCACTTTAAGATGTGAACCTTTTTTGGGATCATCATGCTTCAAACACAGATACAAATATTATAGAACAGGGATATGCAATTAGCGGACCTCCAGCTGTTGCAAAACTACAAGTCCCATCATGCTCTGCCTCTGGGTGTTATGCTTGTGGCTGTCTTGCTATGCCTCATGGGATTTGTAGTTCTGCAACAGCTGGAAGTCCGCTAATTGCATATCCCTGTTATAGAAGCTGATCTTGCAACCTTATTGACCAGTAAAGAGGCCCAAGATGCATGTGGGGCCAGGCCAAACTCAAATTTTATATAAAATATCACGATTTTCATATAACTACAAACTGTATCTCAACATGTGCTCATTTTGAATCACCTAAGTTTCTACCAGGTTTACTTTAGATCTAAACTCACGTTTGTAATATTTATTTCTTAACAGTCTAAAAACCTTGCAATGAGTATACATGCCTTTGACCTGAATTCTGATGGTGTCTGTGAGCTGATTACTGGATGGTCCAATGGGAAGGTGAGTGTGATGCACCATTATTGCTGCTTAACTTGTGGTGTACTGTTGGATGATGACTTTATGTGGGTATACACAGCTTTGACTGCCCACCTATTGGCCTCAATAACCCTTTAGTATATCAGGTAGCCCTGAGACTCCAGCACCATTAAAGAGGAACTAAATTCTAAAGGCTCTGCCCCCAAAAAGAAAGACACAGAGGGCAAAGGATCAGTATTCCTGTGACCTCCCTGCAGCTGATATTTCCACCATTACTGACATACAATGTATGCCTGCACTGTATATCTGTATAAAGCGGTCATCTTGTAGAGGCAGAATTTTGGTTCCTCATGTCAGAGCTTCAAGCTTAGAAAACAGTGAGCAGCACAGTAGTGACATCACCAGATCTTACTCCAAATCTCTTGAAACTAGCAGTCCGAGGCAGCATTGCTTTAGATCGCACAGGATACATACAGCTATGAGACTAGTCACAGGAGTGTCTAGGCACCCTCACATGTAGGGAAGTGCACTAATGTTTTTCGGCAGGTATTCAAGACGAATGGTTATATTTCCAGTGTGCTCGGGCACAGTTAACATTTCTAAATGTTCCCTATAAAATATAGCACATCTTCTTTGAAGTGCAGTCACCCTTGGGCCAAGAAGTGTGCATCCGATAGGTGACGTAGCAGCCCTTCCCATGTTTCTGCCAATACTATAAGCTATGAATGACATGTTTATGCTTATGAAGAAAATGTATATGTATCGTTTATCATTGCTGTTTGGGCTTGTTGCGCAGGTTGATGCCCGCAGTGATCGCACAGGTGAGGTGATTTTTAAAGACAATTTCTCCTCATCTATAGCGGGAGTGGTGGAAGGTGATTACCGCATGGATGGGAAAACTCAGCTTATTTGTTGTTCTACGGATGGAGAAGGTAAGGGAAGGTTTACCATGTGTGCTCACACTATCCTTCTGATCCAACATGTACATCTGTTATGTAGTGAATAACAAATTACAATATGCAAGGACTGTGGTACACTGCTCAGTTCATTTCATCTGTATCCGTAGAGGTACAATCAATATTGGTTGATATATTCTTACATTCAAGCTAATTGCAAGTTCAGTGTCTGCTGCCTTTACCTTGTAACAGGATGTCCCAACTTCATATCTGATGCTATTCGAACTAGAAGACGGATGCTGTATTGACTAAATGGATGCCAGGATTTAGGAGCAAACAGTTGTGATTTGTCACCAGTACCCCAATGCGTCATTGAGTAGAGCTTTATTTTGGAATAATTACAAGTTATGACTTTAAAAGACCACACAAGGTCCCCTTCATCGGTGGTGGTGGTCAGTGGTGATGGTCCAAACACTACAATTTATCTTGCCACAATAAAGCTCTATTGAGATGAACATTGGTGTGCTGGAGCCATACTACTTTTCTCTTGACATTCTTACATGCTTTGCGTGGGCATGATTAGTCTTATAATGTGGCAGTAGAGCACATGTATGAACAATTATCTTCTGTTTACAGAATTGCTGCGTCATGCACTTGCCCCTCATTTTCATTCTGGAGATTTGGTCTGGCTTCGAAAAAAGGGGCCAGGATTTTTTTTATGACCGGTTTAGAACAATCATGAATTATTAAACAATAACATAAGAAAGTTCAGTTGGATCGCTGCATCAGTCCTATGTTATAACGGCGCTTATGTTAGTCCACCAGATTTCAGACCGACATAAATATGTTCCTAAACATGTTGTATGTGACTCCTGTAATGGGAGTCATGTAATTCTGGTGAGTAGGCAGTGTGACAGGTGTTAGTGAAGGAAGACGTATAGTCACTTTCTGCTGGCTAAGGCAACTTATGCACCATTGGAAGTCCTTTTGATGGAAGTTTATGGACGTTGCACCTTTTATATGATAGATTTTTTGGACACTTTATCTATTCCCATTTATAACCACTGGAGATATCTGGTGGTAGTCGCACACAATGTGTTTGCACTTATCACTTTAGAGTGAATATTGCTTAAAGCGGAGTTCTGCCTAAAAAAAAAAAAGAAAAAAAAAAATTAGAAGTCAGCAGCTAAAAATACTGCAGATGCTGACTTTTAAAATAAGGACACTTACCTGTCCAGGGTGCCCGCGATGTCCTCACCCGAATCTGACCCATCCCTCGGCTCCGGGTGAAGGCGCCGGCATTGCTAGTAAGGGAATCAAGAAGTGAAGCCTTGCGGCTTCATAGCCTGGTTCCCTACTACGCATGCGCGAGTGGCGCTGCGCGTTCTGAGTGGTCCCTGCTTTCTTCTGGGACCTGTGTGTCTCCCAGTAGACAGCAGGAGGGACAGAGAAGGCGTCAGACATGGCGTAGATTGCCGTGGATACTGCAGCAATCTTTCGTCGGAAATGAGAGAAAATACCTGGATTAGACAGGTATCTGCTCCCCCTGCCCCCTGAAAGGTGCCAAATGTGACATCGGAGGGGGGGGGGGAGGAATCCGGACAGCGGAAGTTCAATTTTTGGGTGGAACTCCACTTTAAAGATTTCACATGCTAATCAATCTATGGCACCAACTGGAGACATCTAGTGGTTGTTCACGATTTTGCATTTATAGTTGATGTGTACATAAATTAAATAAACCTGAAACAAAACTTTTTTCATTGTGCACATCTTTTGAAGTGCAATGTGCCATCATTATTAACATGTTATTCTATGTACTGGTTAAATGTTTTTACAGAGTAGAACACCAGCAGGTAGAGAGAGGTGCCAGTCTGGTATAGCTGTGATCTCATTAAAGTTTGTGTTGTTGCTGTGAGTAACTGTTCACTTTATTCTATCAAAGTCAGGGGCTATCTTCCCTCCAGCCAAGAAACTGCCGGAAGTCTTATGGATACAAGTGCGGAGCAGGAGCTTGTCAGAGAACTCAGTCAGAAGAAACAGAATCTGCTATTAGAACTGAAGAATTACCAAGAAAATTCAAAGGTGTGCAAAGCCAAATTTGCTGTATTTCCTTAAAATTCAACTACATAGTTATATAGTTGGTGAGCTTGAAAAAAGACATACATCCATCAAGTCCAGCCTGTGTGTGTGCTTTTATGTTAATATCACATTGTATATCCCTGTATGTTGTGGTTGTTAAGGTGCCCATCTAATAGTATACTCGAGTATATACGGTACATAACTAGGATTTTTTTTTTTTTCTAGTTTTGAACAGCGCATGGAAGATCTGGGAGCCCCTTTTGGGCCTAAATGCTGTTTTGTGTCCCCTAAAAGTGATTTCTCCTCTGTTCCTGTCTGTTTGACACCCAACGAGGAATGAGGGGAAATCTGCCCACTGGGGCCACAGACAACGATAGAAGCTTGTGCAAACTTGATAGTGTTATTAACCCCTTCCCCACTGTGAAAAACCCATGTTTTATTTGCAATCTGTGTCCCTACTAGTAAGATTTCTGCCTCACTTCCAGCTCTGTATGATTGATATCTATTGACTGGCTAGGGACACAGATAGAAATAAACAGATCGAGGTTCTAAACATTCTTCAGTCAATTCAAGACAGATTTTGGTGGGATTTGGGCAATAAAGCTTCTCACAAGAGGCAGCCCAGTAGCACTAGTTTTAGGTATAAATGTAAAGAAATTAGAGAGATGAGGTAAAAGAAAGTGGATGATTGTAGCCAGCACAATGTAACCTCATTCACTAAACTAATGCCGCGTTCACATGATCAGAAATTCCACCAGCAAAAGTGCGATGAGAGCTTTTGGTCAGGACAATGCGACCGTGTGTATGCTCCATCTGACTTTTGCTGGCGGAATACAAGCCAGCAAAAGATTGAGAGCAGAAAAAGTTTTGATCGGAAATTCCGATCGTCTGTACCAATTGCGACGCGCAAAATTCCTACGCATGCTTGGAAACAATTTGATGCATGCTCGGAAGCATTGAACTTCGTTTTCTCGGCTCGTCGTAGTGTTATATGTCACCACGGTCGAAAGTTCAGCGAACTTTTGCGTGACCGTGTGTATGCAAGCCAAGCTTGAGCGTAATTCCGTCGGAAAAACCATCCAAGATTTTTCCGACAGAAAATCCGCTCGTGTGTACGGGGCATAAGTTAGTTTTCTCTTTGCAAACAAAATTTCTCTTATGCCGCGTACACAAGGTCGGAATTCTCGTCGGAAAAAGCTCTGCTGGTTTTCCCGTCGGAATACCGACTAATTTCGCTCAAACTGTCTTGCCTACACACCAAATTCTGACGGTCAATAACACCACGCCTTAAAAACATTCGACTGCACTATAAAAGGGAAGTTTAATGCTTCTGAGCATGCGTCGAATTGTTTCCGAGCATGCGTCTGAATTTTGCGTGTCAGAATTGCATACACACGATCAGAAAATCCGATAGAAAGGTTTAACGTCAGAAAAATTAGGAACAAGTTCTCAATCCAAAGTCCGTCAGAAATTCCGACAGAAAAAGACCGATGGGCATACACACGGTCGGAAAATCAGATGAAAAGCTCCCATCGGACTGTTTCCATCGGAAATTCCGACCGTGTGTACGCAGCATTAACGTAGTGAATGAGGTGATGCTGTCTTTAATTGTCCATTCGTTTGCAAGCAAAAGTCCTGTTTTTTTTTTAAACTTTCCTTGCACATAATTGCAAAGTGAATGTGGATTTTGTTTCACCTTATTCAAGATAAATGGAAATGAAGGTTGAAACTGAACATGTGCAACTCCGTTAATAAATCAGGGTCAGTGGATTTTTTTGTTATGCTAAAATGGTAATAGGCTATTTCAGATGTGTATATTGCTTCGAGAAGCTCCTGTTTATATACAGATACCATGCCTCCTTCTTATATGATTTCATATACCCCACATATAGTGTTCAGTTTTGTTTTCTGTTTTGCCTTGTAACAGGCAGAATCAAGGGCACAAGCAAGTGAGCCTGATGGCCAAATGGGAATGATTCCAGCAAACACACAGCTGCAGACGGCTCTGTCTGTCACTCTGGGATCAGAGACTCAGGTTGCCCATGTGGAGCTGAGCATATCAACATCTAATGGTGAGTAATTGTACCTGGTCCCATGTCATGGGGTCAATATGGGACTAATAATCATTGTAGTAAAGCATTAAATAGCAAGGGGACAGAGTCTTCTGTAGAGTAACGAGGTTTCCCCGTAATAAGGTCACGTTTTTTTAGACAGAAATTATAAACAGATAAAAAATACTGCCATATAATGCCACAAAAGCATATTCTTTTTAAACCCTAAAAACAAAAATGTGGGAGCACAGACCAGAGGCCAAGTGAAAAGTCAAAAAAAAAATGAAATGTAGCTGTGGCCGCTGCTGTCCAAAACTCATAGACAAATGAGAACAGAAGATATAATCAAAGGGGTTAACAGCGCTGATCAGCAGACATAAATAGGACCCTCAGAGGCAAAGTAAAAACTTTTTATTATTGTTAAAAAAATAATAAACTGTTCACCAAGACATACAGCAGTCAGTTGGTGGTCATGCAGAGACTTGGATTAAAAAACTGACAGTACCTGGAGGCTGGAGCCGTATAGATGACACAGGGGCTTAGGGAAACCCAGCACAAAGCCGTTGCACAAAGAACACAGGAGCACCGCTGGTGGGGGGGCCCGTCCAGGACCGTAAGGCCAGGGGTCCGATGAAGCGGGAACCAAACTGCAGGCACAGGAACTGTTGGGGCCCAGTATACAGCGGCCGCTCGCACTGTGTACGAAGCCCGGGAGTGATGTCACAGCCTGGCGGAAGTCAGCCAAAAGAATCCAAAGAGTATGGGCAAACCCTGCTGCTGGAGCCAATTAGGAACTGCTGATGCCAAGGGAGCAAAGAGAGTCACATCGCCGACATGTTTCAGGGACACGCCCCTTCTTCAGGTTATCTCAGGTTTTTAAACCCTACACTTTAACATCTTAGGGCTGGTAGGCCAAAAAAAACGAGAAAAAAAAAAGACCAAATCATTACACCTTATTCTGAAACAAAGACATTATGGAGGGAATTTACTAAAACTGGTGCATACAGAATCTGGTGCAGCTGTGCATGGTAATCAATCGTCTTCTAACTTCAGCTTGTTCAATTAAGCTTTGGCAAAAAAGGTTAGAAGCTGATTGGTTACTATGCACAACTGCACCAGATTCTCTGTGCACCAGTTATAGTAAATCTCCTCCATAATGCCATTATTTTCCTACATGTACCTAGATATATACAGCAGATATATGAGATTATTAGATTGTATGTATTTGTCTGGGATCATTTTAAGAAATGTCAATCTAATCATGGTAGGCACAGGCTAGATGTCCTCTGAAAACCAAATCAGGTCTTTTGGATTCTGGACAAATGTAGCCTAATGTTTTACAGGGCAACATGCAAATTTCTGTGTGCTTCCTCCTGCAGGATAGCATTCCTCTGTGGATAACCTCTACATAGAAGGATATATATCACACTGACAGACAAAAGTACATTGACAATTATTTCTGAACATTGTTTTCTAATGTTTTTGTGGAAAAAGCCAAGTCCTTTTCAGACTCCTAAAATAGAATGCAGTAATAAATAACAAAAGCATGTGCTTTCCGGTTTAGATTTTGGTGGAAAATATATATTTTTGTTTGTGTGTTTATCTCTGACAGTGTTCTGTTTCTTTTTGTATCATAGATCAAGTTTCATTACACTCATACATCAGCCCTTGCCCATCCAAAAAACATATCAATGCTTAGCCTGGCACTATTGGGTTAACTCAGTTAAACAGTGACAAGAACAAAGCTGTATTTTGGATTATAGTAACCAATAGTTATCAGTCCGAGATCACTTACTGGGGACTGATGATGTTAGGTTGCTGCACCTCTTTGCTCTTTGGCTTTTGGACTATATGTTTGTTTGCCTAGAGCAGGGGTCAGCAACCTGTATATCTTGATCTACCAGTAGATCGCGAACAGGTGACTGGTAGATCGGGGTCTGGGTTTGCTGACCCGCCATTCCAGAGCATCAGAGTGCAATGCAGAGGGACTACTTGCAAAGTTGAAGCTGTAGTAGGGAGCAAGAGTCGCATTAGCTGATGTCTCCTCTGTAGTTCTGGCTCCTGTCCCATGCGGAGTGATACCAGCTGCACCCCACCTCTTATCCCGGCTAGCGGTCTCCAGAGTGGTGCCAGCAGCAGGAAAAAGAGCTCTTCAGATCAGTGTGACGCAATACACTGAACATAATAGTATAGGGTTGCTTTCACACTGAACCGCGACTCAACCGCAGGATTGTACCACCCCCCAACTTTATGTGTGAACTAGCCTTAAGGGTGCCACTGCCAAATGCAACTAAGGGCTCATTCACAAGTGCAGCAGGCACTGTTGCTTCTCTGAAAAGCGATACGAGTGTATTTGACACCTGATTTAAACTCATGATTGCCATGCAATGCATTTGATTGCGATATGGTAGTACAGCAATTAGACATTTAAATCAGGTGTGAGGAGGTGACACTGTGCTTGTGATCTTTGGCTTCTCCCATCTTGTTCAGGTAGATCTCCACCTCTTTAAGTTTGCCTACTCCTGGCCTAGGGCTTATCCTGGCTGCAATAAACAGGCTTTCGATAAGGGCATGAGGTCATACCTATCCAATACATGCAGGTACAAATCACATTCTGAACACATACAGCATATTTAGTAGACATGGCATGCAGCCATGTGTTAGCCTGTGTTGAACCCACAACTTTAAGCATCCTCAAAGATTTTCCAAGATCTAAAACCTACAGGGGTATTCTATTCAATAAAATGGTTGCTCATAGCAGCTGACCATATTGCAGCTTTTATTTTCCAAGGGCAAAACCTGATCGCAGTGGACAGCGACGCCAATTTTCAGTTTCCTTCCCTTTATTGTATATGATATTCTGAAAGGACATTTTTCTTTTAGATACAATCATCCGTGCAGTACTCATCTTTGCTGAAGGTATATTTGAAGGTGAAAGCCATGTTGTGCATCCCAGTGTCCAGAATCTTACTGGCCGCATTCGGGTCCCTATCTGCCCTCCTAAGGATGTGCCTGTGGATCTTCACATTAAAGCATTTGTTGGTTACAAAAGCAGGTATGAGCATAAATTAGGAGATCAAGGTTCCATATAGCAATATATGCTCTAAAATACAAATACGTTTAGTGGAACTTAAACAAGATTACTATCCATACAAAGCAGTATTAATTAAGAAAATGACATAGTCAATATTAATATGGCTAGTTTCACTGAGCAGCATAGGTCAGACCGCCTGGAGGGTGGACTGTCTGAAGCTTGCCATAGACATCAGTTGACATCAGTTGACATCAGTTGAACTGGATGGACTGGTGTCTTTATTCAACCTTACTAATTATGTAGCTGTTGGATAGCTGTGTGCTGGGTTGCAGCTAGGTTGTGCATGCACGGCCAACCATGATCTAATGTCTGTAGGCAGCCTTAAGCCTAGTACACACGATCAGAAAATCGAATAAAAAATACGCTTTCGAAACGATCATACGATAATTTGATTGTTATTACACAGCTTTTCGAGAGCTGACATGTGAATTTTTCCGAAGGGACAAACACAAATTTTTTTTGAGTAAGGTGCCAGAACAAACAATTTTTATTTAATCAGTATAGTATGCATCCAAAAAAAACTAAATTGGAAGACCCAGACCACGCATGCTCGGAAACGAAAAAATACAATACAACACATTACATCACTTCTGAAGTTGTATTCTGTCGTACGAGAATTTTCGTAACTCTGGTATGCCCTTTTTTTTAAAAAAAGCAGACAATCATTCATCCTATATTATCCTCGCGTGTATGAGGCTTATGTCATCGTGGTAAAAAGACTCAAGAATACTATTGTCTTACACCTCAAACTGCAGCAAGGTACGGTAATCAAATGATTGGAGGTCCCTGTATCTTATCTATAACTGCAGCAGGAATCTTAGCAAAGCTCTGGTAAAAGGAAAAGGGCACTAACGCCTTACCTTTTTAAGGATGCTAAAGGTAAAGAAAGAGCAGGGAAAGGTGAGATGAACAGGAAGAAATATGTTGCATAATTCATGATAAATTCATATACAAAAAGATCCAAGGTGAAGTGTGAAGGTCGATATGTCTTTTCATAGTTGGTTTAAATTTTTCTGTTTAAAATATAAAAGCGTTTTTGTTTGCTTATTGACAGTGTACAGTTCCACGTTTTTGAACTAACCAGGCAGCTTCCTCGGTTCTCAATGTATGTGCTCAGTAGCCCCGCCTCTTCACCAGAGCCATCCAGTCATGTGACCTTCAGCATCAATGAACGGGTGCAGAGGGTGAGTCTTATACAAAGACAGACTTTTTTTCTAGTTATTTGTAAGAGTTACAGAGTGGTGTTGTAAACTATAGCCCCCTTTTCACAGCAGCTACCCAAGACTAAACATAAACACATGAAAAGATATATTTTACAATACCTAATATGGTGAATAATGCATTGCTTTGTCTGCCGAATTCGGTCTTATACCTCTCCAGAGTTCACTTTTCCAGGTCAGGATCCCCCTCAGCTTTTTTTAATGAATGATGTAATAATATTACATTTAAAAGAGAAGTATGTTTTTGTTTTTTTTTGCTAATCATACTTACCTCCTGGATGGAGCATTGGTCTGATGCTGTAGCTGTCCCCTGGCATCCCTGCACTGAGAACCGAACCACCGAACACCGCCGATGGCTCGGTTCTCACTCCTCCCCGGGCAGAGCGATGCCGACTGTCAGTCAGCATCGTTCCTGGTCTGCTTCTCCATGCTCATTGGAGCGATGAGCTTTGGAGGGGCGGGGAGAGGCCGCCTCAGTGGCACGCTGAGACACTAAGACTGCCGTTAATCAAAGAAGCTGGCGGATTCAGACTTGGGAAGTCGGGATGACGTGATGCCTCAACTAATGGCAGTGACGTCAGCGGAGAGCAGACTTCAGACCAATCTCTAAAAATGGGTCACAGGAGTGCAAAATGAATTGCACTCCTGTGACCCATAGGAGAAGCCCAGCCTAAAAAGCTCAGGCTGGACTTCTCCTTTTAACTTGTGATAATAAACACACACTGTTTTAATTTACTTTGTCCCTTCTATTTCTGTATGTGGATGATGGCACTGTAATTATTTTGAATTTAATCTAGTACCTTTTTCCTAATCGATATACAGTTGTCACATGACCTAGATCTCTCCCAGCCTGTCTGTAAGGAAACATAAGCAGGAGGAGCTTCTAGTCCTCTCCTGCTGGTCACATGTTCAAAAAAACAAACAAAAAAAAACAGCCTTTGGAATACAGAGTAAAAATAAATAAATACTATCAATAAACTGTTTTAAATTGTCATACAAATATATATTTGAAATCAAATCTTATTTATTTTTTGGCAATAACATGGTTGTGGGTGGACTTCTGCCAGCCACGGGCTGTGCCACACCCCTCCAGCCTGTGTCTTAGATTAAGAGGGAGGTGAAGCCACCATTAATCTCCATGTAATATGCCTCCCCCATTGTGTTTAGCTGGTTAGTGGGCATGGAGGAGAAGGGAGGGAGTGGGCTGTCATTTTCCACTGTGTATACACCCATATGTGTGACTCTATAGTCACATGGGCTGCTCAGATGTGATAGGGAAGAAATGCTCAGCATAGAAACTCACTGAAAACTGAGCATGTGCAGAGTTGCCACCACAGCTGCAAAATCCCTAGCTCAATTGGTGACATGAACAGAAGGTGGAGATAGAGAACAGCAGGATTAACCAGATGTTTTGCAGAATACAAAAAAATTATCTCATAGTGACTGAGTGAGTATGAAAAGCATGTAATACACCATATATTGATAGTGTTTTTTTTATTTTTTATGATGTGACATTTTAAATAGTGTGTATTGCCATGGTGAGCGGGGCTTTGTATTGCCATGGAAACAAAGGGAGCCAACCCCATTGCCAATGGCGAAGGATGGGTCTGCGCAAGAACAATGCTGGCCATTGCCTTGCTGACAGTATAATCTGGCACTAGACTGATTGGGACTCCTTGTCAAGGCAACAGAGTGATGGTTCCCTAATAACATTCAAGGAATTAGTATCTTTATAATTATCCTTTCGGTATATCTGCCCACTCTGCAAGCAAAACCTTGGTGATGCTAGACATTCCATGTGACTTTATAGACTCCCAATCCCATGCACAGGCAATAGGCACACCTAGCTGTATATGAACAAAACCCACTATATTTTCCCTTTGTTTGGAAGATTGTCCTGTGGTTGAACCAGAACTTTCTGTTACCAGAAGACACAGAAGTACAAAGTGCCCCATTTCAGATCTGCTTCACATCACTACGAGATGGGGGGACTCTTCTCATAAACATGAAACCCAACGGAGAGGTAGGTGATCCCCAATTCACTGTGAGATTTTATAGTTGTTAAGGTTGAATAAAGACCTTAGTCCAGGCATGTCCAAAGTCCGGCCCGCGGGCCAATCGCGGCACGCGTTCCGGTTTTGAACGGCCCGCCTGTTTATCTGGACATGTATATCTTTTGTGGCCCCCAACGATCTCCCAGCGCCGGGGCCACAAAAGATATATATGTCCGGATGCCTTGGAGGGGACAGGGAGGAGGCGGGACAAGAGCCATGCACACAGGAGTATTTCCTGTTTACACGGCAGCCTCTATAATAGGAAGTCCCGTCTCCAGCACTGCCATTGGACGGCTGTTCATCAAAGGAGGCGGGACCTTGTATTAAAGAGGCCGCAGAGAAAACAGGAGTTTCTCCTGTATGTTATCTTTTGGCGCTCGTCCCGCCCCCTCCCTGTACCCTCCGAGGCGGCAGATGGAGGGGCATAATTCAGGCTGCACTGCACAATGGTGAGTCTGCATTCCTGACAATGATGGGGGCTGTGTATTCCTGACAATGATGGGGGGGGGGGGGGCTGCATTCCTGACATTCCTGACAATGATGGGGGGGGTGCTGCATTCCTGACATTCCTGACAATGATGGGGGGCTGCATTCCTGACATTCCTGACAATGATGGGGGGCTGCATTCCTGACATTCCTGACAATGATGGGGGGCTGCATTCCTGACAATGATGGGGGGCTGCATTCCTGACATTCCTGACAATGATGGGGGGCTGCATTCCTGACAATGATGGGGGGCTGCATTCCTGACATTCCTGACAATGATGGGGGGCTGCATTCCTGACATTCCTGACAATGATGGGGGGCTGCATTCCTGACATTCCTGACAATGATGAGGGCTGTATTCCTGACATTTCTGGCAATGATGGGGGCTGCATTTCTGACATTTCTGGCAATGGTGGTGCTGCAGATGGGCACTGACCCTTATTTTGCTTCATATTTCTTTATTTAAAATTGTATTTTTTTCCTAAATCTTCCCTCTTAAAGTGAAGGTGCGTGTTATACGCCAATAAATACGGTATATCCAAATAACACGCCTGAGATAATCTCTTTACTCACACACAGCCACAAAGGCAAGAGAATTCTTGTTGGGCAGTGTGTCAGTACTCGAACGAACACACAGACTGAATTTTAATGGTTCAAACAATGTCAGGAAAAAAGGTCGGCCCTCATGCATGTTCGCTTCATCAAATCTGGCCCTCTTTGAAAAAAGTTTGGACACCTCTGCCTTAGTCCATCCAGTCCAACCTTTGTCACAATTTCTGTATAACACCATTCTCTCTATGCAGATCACACTAGGTACAGATGACATGGATCTAGCTGGTGACATTATTCAGTCATTGGCAACATTTCTGGCCATAGAAGACCTGCCTGTGGAAGCAGACTTTCCCAAATACTTCAATCAGCTTCGAAAAGTGCTTGTGCAGGTGAGTTAGAGCTTCCTGCCCTGATTTTTACAAATGACTCCTCATGTTTAAACATTTAAAAGTAGTTGTAAACCTAAGACATGAAATATGAACAAAGCATATCCCTTTATAGTGTGTACTTGTCTCAAACCAGAGCACTAATGCCACGTACACACGGTCGGAATTTCCGATGGAAACAGTCCGATGGGAGCTTTTCATCAGATTTTCCGACCGTGTGTATGGCCATCGGTCTTTTTCTGTCGGAATTTTCGACGGACTTTGGATTGAGAACCTGTTCTTAATTTTTCCGACGGAAAACCTTTCTATCGGATTTTCCGATCGTGTGTATGCAATTCCGACACGCAAAATTCCGACGCATGCTCGGAAACAATTTGACGCATGCTCGGAAGCATAAAACTTACCTTTTTATAGTGCAGTCAAACGTTTTTTAAGGCGTGGTGTTATTGACCGTCGGAATTTGGTGTGACCGTGTGTAGGCAAGACAGTTTGAGGGAAATTACGTCGGAAATTCCGACGGGAAAACTATCAGAGCTTTTTCCGACGAGAATTACGACCGTGTGTATGCGGCATAAGTGTCATTTCTGTCTGCTGCCTCCTTCCTCTGCTATCAGCATGAATCATTTCTGATAAGTTTTCCTGACACCAAGAAAAAAATGGTGTCAGGGGAGGGACCTTCAGCTGATGACCGCCTCAGCTGTTCCCATGTGCTGTGTGGAGGGGGTGTGTCCCTTCCCTTCAATCAGCTCTCAGAGAACTCTCCTCACTGATCTCTGCAGAGTGTAACTTCATTTCTCCGTCCTCTTTTTTTTCTTTTCTTTTTTTTTTCTGCAATCTCAGACAAGCTAATGCAATACAAGTGAAATAAAAAGAAATGCTGTGTTAAAATACTCTAAACAGCAATATACAAAAATGATAGCCAATGTGAATATTTAATGAATAGAAAAATAAAATAAAAAGTAGTCCCAAAAAGGATGAGCTATCCCAAAACAAAGGCAGTGATATTAAATGTCCCAAAAAGCAGGTGAGTAAGTGAAGAAGATCTTAGGTATACACCATTAATCCACCAAGTGCTCCACCACCTATGTGTGCAATAAGGACCCCTAGCAGAGTTGGCGGACTCTTTAATCAAAAAGAGTCAAAAAGGCATTAATATATTACTGGACCCTGATACAAGGGATAGACATCCTCCAGATCACCACCGCATCCACATAAGTCCCTCATCGTCAAGTAGAATTAACCCGCATGAAAGAAAAGCTTTTAAAAAAGAGGGGAAAAGAGGGTTGGGACTTTATGTGGCAAAGAATGGGTAGGTTCATCTGCCTCCATCCCTGTTATATATATTAAAAGAGGGGAGTTGGTTGGGACTTTGTATGAAGCACGACTAATAGAATTAAATATGCAATCACATGTCTATAGATTCCAGAAAAATAAACATAGAATAGTAAAGATGGCATGATAAACAAAGGTAACATCTTAACAGTTTATTGTCCATAATGACAACATGATTTCACAGTATAATGGTAATAATTACATAAACATAGTACAATTGTTCCAATTCATAATGAACATAATTATGTTAATAGTGATAATAAAAATCCATATTGATCAATCTCAAAATCACATGATTGCGATGATGTAGCATAATCCTGGGGCTCTACGCGTTTCTTGAAGATGTTCACTCATCAGGAGCAGTAACAAAATGGATATATCTATAATGGAACAAATATTGCAGAGTGAACAGATGGTTGACACAAGGTGGAAGAAGGGCAGAGGAGGGATGGAATGTTTTTTAGTATCGGATAACATTCTGTACAAATTATTGCTACTGTGGAAGGTAGCAAGAGTTCATTAAAAGTATACATTTTGTTTAGAGTAGATTGGGATGGGAGCTGATGATAACATTATACAGGCTTGTAAAGCCCTATTCGCAATTGTGGGCTACTCAGTGGGGAATCCTGGCAATTAGCTAGGGAGGTAACCCCTATAGAAAGCATTAGGGGGCTGACAGCTCCCGCAGCTATTCGCGGGTGATTGCATGTAATCGCTCAGGCAGGCCTATGGGATCTGTTGGCTTCATTATCTTTATTGGGGAATGCTCCATTCAAGGATTGGCAAATGCAGTGAGGGGGGAGATCACTGGAGGAATTTCAGTAATGTATCTTTACATTGAAACTGCATATGCACTCAACTTAGTGGATTTTGCCTTTTTGAATGATGGAAAATGTGAGGAACCCTGCCTGATAGCTGTATCTAAAATAATTATTCTATCTCAATTCTTTTTTACAGGTAGACGAATCCCATTTAGTGCACCAGAAGCTCACTGCAGACATGGCTGATCAGTCGAATTTGATACGCAGCATGCTGGTACAAGCTGAGGATGCCCGACTCATGAGGGACATGTAAGCACTCTTCCAAACTAGCTTGAACACTGTCTTGTGATTGCAGGTTTTAACCTGTAACCTGATAATGATACCGCTATGTAACTAGAATACAAGAAGTTAATGTTTAGTGAACCTCTCATCATGAGTTCTCTTGCTCCCCCGTATAGGTGGTGTGCAAGAAGGAACTTAAATCAAACTTTGCTGTACAATGCAAGGGCCGCAAATGCTGTCTGGGCCACCTCTATCTTAAGGATCTGATATTAGTTCTTGCTCATAATAGAATCCTTGACCAAAGTCAAGTAACTTGGATATAATAGCGAAAGAACAGTTGATAGACACCTGGTTCTCATGGTCTCTGAAGGTGGATTGTATAAGGTTATTATTGTAACCAGGCATCTCTTGTTTATTGAATCACATGTCAAAATATGCAGTTGTATCTGCACTTCGCTTACTGTGTATTCATTTTGTCTTTAACCCCTTCAGATATAGCCGAATGATGGCTACAGCGCAGACCTACTTTGCCGGGAGTACGTCAATAGACATCCTCCCCTTTACACGCTTCCTGCATGCCCCCTGCAGGGCGCGCTGTGATGAGACTCAGGTGATCACAGATTGGCCCCTTACCACGTGATCAGCTGTCAGCCAATGACAGCTGATCACGTGATGTAAACAGAAGATCAGTAATCCTTTTTTTTTTTTTTTTTTTAAATAAAAGTCCATCACTGGCTTCTGTACAAGGGACATCGGTCACGAAGAGGAAGAGGCCTCATCTGTGCCCACCAATACTGCCTGCCAGTGCCCACAGTGCCACGAATCAGTGCCCACCAGTACATAAGTGCCAGCAATCAGTGCCACCTATCAATGCCAATCAGTGCCTCATCAGTGCTGTTTAGGTGCCCAGTAAGCAAGTGGTTAATAAACTTTGAATGATTAAAAAAGAATCTGATATTAGTAGGTGCAAAATGTACAAAATTTTTAGATTTTATTTACTTTACGCCCATCCTCTGCGCCGCTGGGTGTGCCGGCTTTCTGGTAAGATTTTCGAGGCATGCAGAATAGATGAAATCTCATAAGAACACACTCCAGTTCATTGTAAGCGTGTCTTCTCATGAGATTTTTAGCTACTCTGTATTTCCCATGATCAAGGTGGAAGAAGTGTGTTGTCATCCTTGCCGAAGTGGTGCAGGCAAGAAGAAATGGGTAAGGTTAGTATAAATCTAACTTTCTTTATACTTTTTTGCGCCTACTAACAGGAAGAGATTTTTACAGGGATAGAGGTCCCAGACGGTATACTCAGACCTTGCATTTTACAGAAATCCAACTTTTAATCAAGTAGAAAAGTTTGTCTCCTGCCAACATGCTGAAGAGAAGGACCCTTGCTCTCTGTGGGAAACAATGGTATTTTTTTGCCAAGGTCCCATATGCCCCCTGCTGAGGCAGACCTATAGCTCTGCAATCAACAAAACTCATGTTACCTGTCTGATTAGAGAGCTCTAGCTGTGACAGACTTCTGCAGAGAGGCAATTGCTTCCACAGTAACGGCTAGTTTACACTTGCTTAAAAATAAGCTCTCTGAACGCCAGTCACTAAATAAAATGGTAAGCTTACAGTCCTGTTCACACAATGCTTTTGCTTTGGCTTCACTTCAAAAATTATAGCCCATGTCTGCTAGTGGTGCTTCAAAGCGTCTTCAGAGCTTCCATAGAAGTCTATGACAAAGCTCACTTTTGCAAGGCTTTATCTCAGCTTTAGCTTCGCTTTGTTCTGGAGGTATTGCAGGTATGAGATATCCGCACACAGGGTATCTGCCAAGCTTCATTAAAGCTTCAAAAAGCACCACCAAAGTATCACAGAAGCACCAAAAACACATCAAAAAATGATGTTGAAGCGGTAGGTGCTTTAATGTGTGTTGAAGTCAAAGCAGGTGTAAATGAGCCCTAAACACCTGCTTCGGCTTCAACACACATTAACGGCTATTTTACACTTGCTTCAAAACATGGCTTCGGACAGGCTTTGTTAAATTTCTCTGAACGCCAGTCAAAGCTCCTGTCACTAAATAAAATGGTTAGCTTACAGTCCTGTTTATGCCTTGATTTTGCTTTTCTTTGGCTTTGCTTCAAAAATGATACCCCATGCAGCTTTAGTAGTGCTTCAAAGCCTCCATAGAAGTCACTAGATGGCAAAGCTCGCTTGAAGCCCCACGGAAGCTCCACGAAGCTCTACCAAAGCCTCATTGAAGCACCAAGCAAAAGCAGGTGTAAACAGGACTGTAAGCTAACCATTTTATTTAGTGACAGGGGCTTTGACTGGCATTTAAAGAGCTTTAACAAAGCGTGTCCAAAGCCTTGTTTTGTAGCAAGTGTAAACTAGCCCTTAGCTAACAGTTTTATTTAGTGACAGGGGCTTTGACTGGAGTTCAGAGAGCTTTAACAAAGCTTGTCTGAAGCCATGTTTTGAAGCAAGTGTAAACTAGCCCTTAGGGTCCTTCTCCACAGATTGCTGGCAGGGGACAGGCTTTTTCACTGAGGCTGCTGCTTTCAAAAGTAGTTAGACTGTAAACTTTTGCCTACCCTTTTGTTTTGATGCACTTGCAATCTGTTTAACTTATTTAAATTGGAACTTTAGTCAGAAAATTAAGTCCTGCTAGATCACTTCAGGCTGGCCCCTTTTGCAGGTATAGCTATGTAAAACATTAAAAATAAGTGTGTTTAAAATCCAATAGTGCACATTACCATCCTGCTCTGCACATGCTCAGTTGCTCTCTATTTTTAGGCACTGTGCTGAATTTGTAGTGGCCGATCTGCTGACAGCCTAAAGATTTACTGCTGTTCAGAGGCTCTTGGCTTCAGCAAAATGGCAGCCTCCAGCAAGAAGAAACAGGAGAAGGTGCTGGAGTGAATTTACAGCACACACTAATTTTGGTAGCATAATTACTAATGTGGAATGTATGTTTCTTGCTAAAGAATATTATTTTTCTCAAGTTGTTATGGGTAAAGTTTTTTGCTTTAATCTTAGAGTTCACTTGGGCTTAAACTGGAGTATTCTGTATCTTCAATTGAGCAGTCAGTTTACATCAGAGACATAGAAATGTGAGAAGGAAACCCCTCTATCCTTACTAGCTTTGCTGACCTCTAGAGCCATGTCACAGTAGTGAACTTGTCACTAAAAACTTGAGAACCCCCCCCCCCCCCCCCACCTCTATCAGTCACCCGCTTACTGGCGGGATGAGTGATGAAACCCTATAGAATGTAAGTTGTCAGTAAGGACACAACACAGAAACAGGTGTGTAGCTCTGCTATCCTATTTACTCCTCTATTATGATCCTGGAGCTGGCAAGGTCTTACCAGCAACCAGATTGCCCGTGTTCTACATTCTTGTATACATGTGACTTTTCTTACCAGTTCATCCATTTCAATAGGGCTGAATGTGCCGTCTGAAAATGGCCTTTGATACATTGTGATTAGTGCAATGTCATTTTTTCTCTCTTGACACAGGAAGAATATGAAAAATCGTTATGCAGAACTCTATGACCTCAACAGAGACATTATAAATCGCTACAAGATCCGCTGCAACAATCATACAGAACTGCTGAACAATCTCAAGTGTGTAAATCAAGCAATACAGAGAGCAGGACGTTTACGGGGTGAGTTTGGATCACATTGGCGCTCATATTGAGACTCCGAGGAATTTTTTTCTGTTTCTCGCAGGGCTCAAACTACACATAGCATTTGTTGCAGCATTTGCAAATAAGCATACATTTGTTTTCTATAAAATATTTTTGTCTTGTAGTTTTATATTGACATTGTAGACAGTTTGTGGTATATAGTGAGGGGAAAAAAGTATTTGACCCCCTGCTGATTTTGTATGTTTGCCCACTGACAAAGAAATGATCAGTCTATATTTTAATGGTAGGTTTATTTTAACAGTGAGAGACAGAATAACAACAAAAATATCCAGAAAAACGCATTTCAAAAAAGTTATAAATTGATTTGCATTTTAACCACTTCCCAACCCGCCCATTGTTATATGACATCCGCAGCTGGGATCTCCCATCTTGGGCGGGTGTCATATGACGTCCTCGGCTTCTCCGGCTGTATAGGGGGCGCGGATGCCGGCCACATCACTGAGGAGCCGCGGTGCGTGCCTGGCGGCTGCGATGTCCGCCAGGCATTCGCTCATTACAGAGCAGGACCGTGGATCTGTGTGTGTAAAAACACAGATCCACGTCCTGTCAGGGGAGAGGAGACCGATGGTGTGTTCATACATTCCCCTCCCCCTACAGTTAGAATCACTCCCTAGTTAACACATTTAACCCCTTGATCGCCCCCTAGTGCTAACCCATTTCCTGCCAGTGACATTTATACAGTAATCATATTATCAATATACAATCAATACAGTGCATATTTATAGCAATGATCGCTGTATAACTGTCAGTGGTCCCAAAATAATGTCAAAAGTGTCCGATATGTCTGCCGCAATGTCACAGTCATGATAAAAAGCGCAGATCGTCGCCATTACCAATAAAAAAAGTAATAATAAGAAAAATGGCATAAATCTATCCCCTATTTTGTAGGCGCTATAACTTTTTTTTTTTAATTTTTTTTTTTTACCTAAACTGAGGAAAATGTATTTTTTTAACCACTTATCCACCGACATTTTGACTTTGTGTGGGTATATCTGAATGATGCCTGCAGCTACAGGCATTTACTGCCGGTAAAGTTTTGGTAAAACCGCTGTTAAAGTTGCCAGAAAAAATGCTGGCAAAGCTGCCGGAAACGTTTTGGTAAAACCGCCGGTAACGTTGTCGGTAAAACCGTCAGTAATGTAGACGGTAAAAACGCCGGTAAAGTTTCCGGCAAGACCACTGGTAAAGTTGCCGGTAAAACTGCTGGCAAAGTTGCCGGTAAAGTTGGCAGTAAAAATGCCAGTAAAGTTGCCAGTAACCCGTTGGTAAAGTTTCCGGCAAGACCACCGGTGAAGTTGCTGGTAAAACCAACAGTAACGTTGCCGGTAAAAACGCCGGTAAAGTTTCCGGCAAAACCGCCGGTAAAACCGCCGGCAAAGTTGCCGGTAAAACCACCGGTAAACTTTGCCAGCGGTTTTACCGCCAACTTTGCCAGCGTTTTTGCTGCCAACTTTACTGGTGAAGGCTTCTTTAACGCTCCTTTTTTGCTTTTTAGAAAGTGTAAATAAGTTAATATCTATAGGGGGATATTTACTAAAGGCAAATCCACTTTGCACTACAAGTGCACTTGGAAGTGCATTCCCTGTAGATCTGAGAGGAAGATCTGAAATGAGGGGAATCTCTGCTGACTTTATCATCCAATCATGTGTAATCAAAAAATGCTGTTTTTTTATTTTCCTTGCATGTCCCCCTCAGATATACAGCAACAGCACTTGGAAGTGCACAGTGTATTTGCCTTTAGTAAATAACCCCCATAGGTGTACATTAAGGCCTCGTTCACACTGGCTTTTGTTAAACCTGCATTTATATGCTTTTAGAGGACATTTAAAAATGCGTGCAATTCCCCCCAAACCCTATTTACTCACCAGTGCTCCCCCACCACTCCTTCCTACCACAGGCATGGAGGAGCATGTGACCTATTATGGCTAAGGCCTATATAGGAGGCTGAAACAGGCACATTTTTAGGAATGCATTCCTTTTTATGGTTTGATGGATTAAATAAATATATAAATTTTTAATGCCAAGACGATCTGGTGCCGGATTTTTACTCTCTTCATGTAACCTATTGCCCTGTGACATTGCTTGAGACCAGCAGCCAATTGCTAAGCTCCAGCACTGTCCCATGACCAAGGGAGTGCAAAAGTAATAGGGGTTTTGGGGTGGGCTGTGCAGAGACACTGCAACTTCATAGGCAAGGCGACATTGTTTCTAACTGCTTGCTGCCCGCCCACCGTCAAATGATGGCGGGGCAGTGCAGCTCTTCTTGGACGCGGTCATATGACGGTGTCCCAGAAGCAAGAGTGACCACTGCAATGGGACACCCCCCACACTGGTAGTGGTACCGCATCACCAGAACACCCCACAGCAGAGAGAGTATGGATCGCCCAGACTCACCACCCGACCAGCGTAGCGCTTACTGCCTCAGGTGTAGACCCACCAGTACTCAACCCCATCCCCCCAGGATCAACCAAGGCACACTACCCCATATGAAGGGGAAAGGGGGGTTACCAAGGGACCTCCAGGGCCAGGAAAAGAGTGCAGGGACAGAGGGGAACCCGCAGGACGGACCGACCGACACGAGGAGGGGCGCGCGTCCGACACAAAAAAAAAACCCAAAGGGGAGAGGGGGACATTAACTCACCATACCAGGACCAAGTGGGCACCGCTCCAGACAGAACCTCTCCACCACCGAAGTGGGGGGGGGGCTGTTGGCCATGATGGACGCTGCGACTCGGGCCAAGACCCAGTCGTATGCGACCTCGCGAGACGTTTAACTCGCAGCCCCTGTCCAGTAGGGCTATGTCGCAGCCGACCTAGTGCGTAGCTATGGTCTGCTCGTGCTCGCTGGCCAGACTGGGGTGACCACTGGATCGATAGTCCAGCCCGGCAATTGGTTGTAGATCTCACTGTAAAAATTCAAAAAAAAAACAACAAACAAAAAAAAAAAATTGCCAGGACTAAATATCCCAGCAGGTAACTAGGTCCTTACTCCTGACTAGGCAGAAAAAACTGAAGGCCTATAGCAGAGATGGGGGTGTATATCACCTAGGACTTCCCATGGGCGTAGCCAAGTCTTTTTTCTGCCTAGTGTCCTACTCCTGTAGGGGGCGATAGAACCCTATGGTTCTGAATAAAGAAGGCTGTGTCTGTCAATGAACGAATGAGGAAAAAAAAAAATTTGAACTTTAGAATTGTATACATCTGACGTGTGTAAACTCTCCACATTCCTTTGCAGTTGGTAAACCAAAAGCCCAGGTGATCACAGCATGCAGGGATGCCATCCGCACCAACAACGTCAATGCCTTGTTCAGGATAATGCGTGTAGGAGCAACTCCCTCCTAGCAAAGGTGTTCGGGAGTTCATGGTTATCCAGAGAAGACCTGCAGACCAAAGGGCTGTGAGGTGTAGTTTTAAAAGTTTCAATTTGCACTTGACAAGCCTCACAGCACCATCATGGCTTTATATGGGTGGAACCGTTCCCTGTAGCTATGTTCACTGTCAGAGATGATGGATAGGCTTCAAAGCCTGTGCTATGGGAACAAGCCTCTAAGTTTGTGATTTCTTAAAACCTTAGTTTTCTATTTATATATGTATCTGTCAGAAACTGGGATCAAGGTATTTCCAGATCACAGTAGGCAATTTATTTATTGAATGTTTATAGGTTTTTGTAGTTATGTTTTTTTTAATTAAACTTTAAATACTGCATTACCCTGTCTTTGTGGTTGCATTTGCGAGAATGACGACTTGCATGTAAACTTTCAGGCTACAGGTTAGCCAATGTGAGACTGTACTCTGCTTGTTAGTTTGAGGAAGTATCGGTCTCACCGTGACCTATCCAAAGTCCTCTGTGGCTTTTCACCTTAGAAAACAATACAATTCTGACAAATCTAAATCTCAGCATGCACATTACAGTGTGATATTACAATCTCCTTTAGGTCTGCCAACAAGTGCGTAGTGCAAGAGCATGCCTGATTGGATAGATTAGGTAGGCCCTCATATTAGAGGGTTTTGGTAGATCGAATGTTGATTGTACAGTCAGATTATAATGTGTTTGAGCTGAAGAGCCCTTTGATGCAGGCGGACCTGATCAGACCCGTCTCCTTTATGGAGCGGCGGGTTCATTGACACCCGCCGACATCCGATCTGATCCTATCCGCTAAAAACAGATGGTTGGGGATCCATTCTCCATCCTTCTGGCAGCTGGGTGTTAACGGAAAGGCGGTCCATTTTTACATCCTACCGCCTATAGAGGAGCATAAGCGGAGCGGACACTGACAAGCCATCTGCCTGCTCAGCGGGGATCAGCTGACACATTCCCTGCTGAGCAGGCAGACTCCAGCGGTGCCTGCGCCATGTGTAAGGCCCCTTTCACACTGTCGGACCATTCAGGTCCGCCTGTCAGTTTTGACGGCGGACCTGAACGGGCGCTCCATGCTAGTCTATGGTGACATGTCCGCTGACATCCGACCCGATCCGCCAAAAGCAGACTGATGACTCTACGTCCAGATCCGTCAGTGGCGGATCGGATGAGATCTGATGAAAACGAACACACTGTCAGTTTTCATCCGATCTCTCCATAGAAACTAGCGGCGCCCGACAAGCCCCTCCCCGCTAAGTGAGCAGAGAGGGACCTGTCATCCGCCGGCTCAGCGGAGATCAACGGAGAGATCTCCCGCTGAGCCGGCAGACAGCGGCGGACTTGTGCAAGCAATTCTGCCTCGTGTGAAAGGGGCCTTAAGGAGATTGTGCAATCAGCTTGTAATGTGTATGGCCAGCTTTATATTTACCAGCAACAAAATCGCATGAGGGGCTACTTGAACAATGCATTCCATTTATATACAACCATGTAGAAATTGTTAAATTTGTTGGTAAATCTTGCAGTGTGCCTCTCCTAACTCAATTAAATTGTATACAACCATATCTATAATTTGCAAATGTACTGGTTCTTATGTGAGACCACACGTTTAGATTTCTATACAATTCGATTTAAAATCAGATTGTAAATATATAGGACCAGTTCTGTAGGACTTCACCACAATGGTTAGCTAAGACCATGAGAATTCATTGCCAAGGTAATGTACCAGCAGCAATCTAAACTACCAGTTTAGGCTACAAAATTGGTAATTTATTCACATGACTGGGAAGCTGTCGGTGAAGAAAAAATGTCACGCTCCTCTGCATTGCACCTCAGGGCACTTAGGCATCTATTTTGCATCCCTTGAAAAAGCTAACTGCCTAATTTTAGCATGCAGGCTATGAGCTGAACATTTGAGGTTCCCATCAAAAGCTTTTGAAAGAGGTATTAAGCTTCACAACAGATTTTTTTTTTTTGCCCTGGTTCACATTGATGCGATTTGGCATGTCAAATCAGTGGCAATGGAAGCGTCCGAATCAGTGTAGTTTCTGTACTACGGGGTGTGATTTCCATTGACATATGTGCAGAAACCTGCACAGATGTCTGAAATTGCCCCCGAAGTCGAGACTGACATGCGGGAATGAAATGGTGCAAGTTCATCTGACCTCGCCTCTATTTAATTTCCTCATGTCAGTGTGAACCTGGACTAAATGTTCTGCATTGTGGACCAAGTGTGTTTCTGCATAAGTGTTTTGTGACTTTTTTTTTAGGAGATATATATATATATTTTTTTTACTATGGGTAATGGCTAGGAGGTCCTGCCTGGCATAAACCAGTTACCAGAAGGCCAGGTGTCTTCTTAGGCATCTTTTCATTAGCAGAAATGAAGGTTGTCATTGTTGACCTTCCAAAAACGACAGTTGTATGAAATACTAAAATACTGTAATGCCCCGTACACACGATCGGAAATTCCCCCAGCAAAAGTCCGATGTGAGCTTTTGGTCGGAAATTCCGACCGTGTGTATGCTTCATCGGACTTTTGCTTGCGGAAATCCTGTCAGCAAAAGATTGAGCGCAGGTTCTCTATTTTTCAGTCGGAAAAAGTTCTGATCGCCTGTAGGAATTCCGATGCAATAAATTCCTACACATGCTCGGAAACAATTAGATGCATGATCTGAAGCATTGAACTTAATTTTCTCGGCTCGTTGTAGTGTTGTACGTCACCGCGGTCGAAAGTTCCGAGAACATTTGTGTGACTGTGTGTATGCAAGCCAAGCTTGAGTGGAATTCCGTTGGAAAAACCATCCAAGTTTTTTCTGATGGAAAATCCGCTCGTGTGTACGTGGCATTAGTCACAAACCCAGAACAAGTACGCAGCTTGTGAAGTCAGGGATTTGTACTTCACATTGTTTTGGGTTAGTGACTTAGAAAGTAGTTATTAAGCCATTAAGATCAATACAACTACCATTTCCAGGAGAGTTTGGTAATTTAATCCACATTTAGAAATCATGCAAACACTCCCCCCCCTTTCCAGGAATTTTCATCAGTCTAAACTGCTGCTAGAAAAGGGTCTCATCCTTCTGAATCTCTTCCTATTTTAGCAGCATGGTGCTCTCTGGAGGCAATCAGAGCCCAATAGTTTTGGGTGGATTGTCCCTGTAACACTGGAGTGGGTAGAGTGTAAATTAAATGCACACATAATTATTATTTTTTTTTATATTGTTGAAACCAGTGTTACATATTTAAATGACTATTGCATTTACCTCCCTTTTTGTATCTGCAACTTTGGGAATGTAAAGTACCTAATAAATGACACTCGTCTCTGACTACAATTTATTCCCAGACATTATGTGAAGCATTGAAAGAAGGTAATCCTATTTTAATGAAAAGCTTTTTATACATTATTACTGCCGGCAACTTCAGAGCTGCTTTAGGTTTCCTCTTTGTCTGGTATCGGAAAGCTTTTATAGGACAATTACAGTGACAAGGGAACACGCAAGCTAGGAGTGTTGGGACCCGTCTCCAGACACGGACCTGACTACATCTCTGACATTATGTAAACGTTGGAAATTTCAATCCCTTGGCCTGCGCTATTAACAACACAATAGGCTATAAAGATATGCCCTCTAGATTAGTACTTCTAAAGCCGTTCACAGCCATCAAAAAACGGCTGCATATTTACATAAATACAAGAATCTGTACTGGTGAATTACATGAATCTGCCTCCTGTAAACCTTTACATACCAGCATTCAGACAAAGGAAAGTGTCATCCCTTTATTGGTTTGCGGTTGTTCAGTCCGTCACAGGCTAGGGGTGGGTTTTGGACCATGTTGTACTGTTATCTACAGGGAGGTCCTAGATCTGACCACGCTTAAAGTGGATGCCAGCACAAGAAAGACATGTGGAAAAAATATTTCCCGTAATGGAAGCTTTTTTTTTTTTTATACTTGCCTGTCCCACTGTCCATACATCCATGTCCTGTAGTGATAGGGGCCAGTGGATGGAACCACAGCAGTCAGGACAGGACCAAGTATCCAACACACTGGGGGTTATTTACTAAAGGCAAATCCACTTTGCACTACAAGTGCACTTGGAAGTGCAGTCGCTGTAGATCTGAGGGGGACATGCAAGGAAAAAAAAACAAAAAAAACAGCATTTTTGCTTGCACACGATTGGATGATAAAATCAGCAGAGCTTCCCCTCAGATCTACAGCGACTGCACTTTGAAGTGCACTTGTAGTGGAGTGGATTTGCCTTTAGTAAATCAACCCCACTGTGAAATACAGATACTCCTCGTTTAATGACTTACCTGTTTAACTACCACTCAGACTCACAACCAGCTTTCCCCACCCGAACGACACGCTCTACATCATTGTACAGTAAAGAATTTTCCTTTGTGTTCTGTACTTATGCAAATTAGAATATTATTGAGTTAGAGTTTTAGACCTTTTTTTCACAATACAGTAGTTAAGAATGCTTAAAATATTTATTACTTGTGGCTCCTCGTTTAATGCCCTGGTAATTAGAACGGAACCTGGTCGTAAAGTGAGGAGTACCTGTATTTCAAAATGTCTCTGGCTCCTCTTCTGATTAGCTGAGTTGGAGATCATGACATCATCAGCCCACCTCTAGAATACAAAGCACCCTGTGAATGGCTGAGCAGCGCTCAGTTCAATTCTATTTTGTTCCAGTAGTGAAACGGAAAGTTCTCGTCCCACTGGCTGACTGCAGTACTGCATGTAGTTATTGCTACATATAGTTTATACAGCCATGCATCTGTTGAAGTAAATAGTTTGTTTGGGCCAGCTTGGTCCAAACAAACTCTTTAAACTTAGGTGAATCTCAGATCAGGAGGACATGCCTGTAGCAGATTCCTCATAAGGAGAGGGATCATTCTCATCTATTACCTCCTCAGGTAACGTGTCTGGCTTAAAGCGGAGTTCTAGACCTAGTTTCATTTTAGCTTGAAACAATCAAGCACCCCAACCCCCCTCATTTTTGGATATCCTTTATTTATTTTTTTATGGCACTTTGTACCTTTTTTTGTTGTCCTCCAGCTGTACTTCCATCCTACCTCACTGCAGCGAGGTACGTCATCTCTGCATTTGCATCAGCCCCTCCTCCCCCCCCCCGCCTTCTGGGACCTGTGTGTGTCCCAAAAGATGACGAGGCCTTTCAGAAAGCACAGCACGACTCGCAAATGCGCAGTAGGGAACCGGCTGTGAAGCCTTTAGGCTTCACAGCCGGTTTCCCTTAGTTGCAATGCCGGCGCCTGCACCCGAGCCGATGTATGAATCGGCTTTGGTGGAAGGCGATGTTGCGGGATCCCTGGACAGGTAAGTGTCCTTATGTTACATTATTAGTAGCTGCTGACTTTTACTTATTATTTTTTTTTTTTTTTTTATAAGAGGCTGGAACTCCACTTTAAGTGAAAAGACTTAAGATTGATGGGAGATTGAAGGGGCCTGGTTGTGACCCTTGCTGCCTAAAGCCTGAAATTCTGCCCTTAAATTGGACATTTTGCAGAAAGTTTCTCTTTGGACATGAAAGAGGAAACTTGGGTGGAAGACAGGCCAGCAAAATGGTCAGAGGGAGTCAAATTGGTAGCAACCCTCAGATACTTATGACTGCTGCTACTGTGGAAGACGAGTTTAAAGCACTTGTAGGGCAATGAAACCGCTGTACTGTGCCAATGGAGGAGAGCCAGGAGCTGTTGCCCTTCGAAAGGTGTGCAGTCACAGTAAACCAATGAAAGTGATGTGGTGCAGCAAGCACCAGGGCTATGTAGGTGCACTAACTAGATGCCACCAAGGAAAGGTCATGCAGGTGCAGTAACATCAATACAAGGAAATGGCACCAAAATTTAACATGAAACCAGCACTTCTGCAACTTCTAGGAAGCTGCAACCACCTAAAGGACTGTTACTGGTTGCGCCCCCCCCCCCCCCCCCCAAAAAGGAGGTTTAGGAGATAAAAAGACACCCTTGCCATCAATGTTCAGAGAGCTTCTGCAGGCAGTATTCATTTGCCTTTCACAATGGGCATACCCCTGCAGGGGCCTTAAAAGACAGGGCTCTACCACTGGCAGACCACAGCCTTGAACCTGAAAGCACCCCTCTGCTAACTACACACGTACCAAGCGGATCGCCCACAGTAGGATCCACTGTATCAGAAATATTATAGGCTGGCCCCATGGTTTTATTCCAACGAGGTCTGAGCACAGGGACCCCCCCCCCCCCCCAAGGCCCTGCCAAGGAGTCAACCGATCTGGAAGCTGCAGGAGCTGAAATGGCTATGGTGCAGCAGAATCAGGTTAGTAGAAGAATCATCACCCGAAAGAGGGAGATAAAACCTCCATAAGAAGAAGGCAAGTTTCAGTACAGTGAAGAGGTCCATCATCTACATCCACTATCAAAAAAAATAAATAAAGCTATCAGAGTGGGAGGGGTTATGTAGGGAATGTCCCTGCAGCCTTTTTTTTTTTTCTTCTTGCTAGTGTCCAATCACCAGAAGGTAGCTGCATAAAATCCAGTGGCAATGACTACAGATCCCATACTATATGAAAGAAGTTTGGACAAGCTAAAAAGAGATCCGAAGGTTTACTGGTATCAACTTCCTAAGGACAATAATTAAAATCATTGTACAGTATAGCCCCAGGGTGTGTAGAGGGGGTGAGCCCCCCTCATTTGTGTCCATGCAATAAGGTCATGAGTATACATAAATACTAACATTTAGCCAATACTATAGAATTGAAAATTGTATATTTAATATAAATATACATACTCATCCAATCACTTTGGCATTTAATACATTTGGGAATATTCTCCACATTTTTGCACACACTTGTTGATTTAGGAAATGGTAGCCATTATGTCACTTTTTCACCACACTTCAAAGTTGTTGAAACGCGTTGAATTCATGTCAGCGTTATTAAAATCACCTTTCATGAGTAATTATGCACACTCTGAAGTTTGTCACACATAGAGCTGTCATTCGTGGTACACAAATGCAAAGTCCCAGAATCCTTTGTGATTTTGAAGGCCGATATTTCTCTGTACACTCCTGTGGTTGATGTGTTTTACAAATCTCATTGTTTCTTTATCTCGATAAACCAAGGCCAGGCAATTGTTCTCTGGATAAACTGTAAGAAGCTGACACATAAATACACTAGTTAGTAGGATTTGTCATAAGCCTTCTTATCCGTAGGCCATGTTTTTTCTTCCATAGTAACAGAACATAAAAAAGAAAACGTATACATCACTAAATGAAAATTGTCATTGTTTGGGCCAGCTAGAGAAAAAAAAAAAAACACACAGAAGCACTAGCTAGGATTAGTTACAATATAAGCTAGGGGTGGGTCAACTTACTAAATAAAGGGGGCCTGGAGTGTGGCCCCTGACATCCCCAAAGGGGCCATACATAACATTCATTGAATGTAATACTGCAAAAAATGGTCAGAGACTGAACATGTTATAGAAATTAGTGCTAGTTCACAGCAGATGCAATCCAGTGCATTTAGTTTGTTATGCATGAAAAATACATGCACTGTGTTTTCCATGTATTCCAAGGGCCTAGTGCACACTGATGAAGTCAGTTTTCAGAGCAGAAAAAAAAAAAAATAAATAAAAAAAATTAAAAATAAAAAACATGCTGCACAGAACTGTACTGGAACACAGCAAAATGTATCAAAAACTGCGTGTGTCCTGAACTGTAAGCAAAAACTCATCCGAAATGTATCAAAGATGCATTCTTTTTGTATGAATTAACCATTAGAGTAGGGGTGCCCAACCAGTTGCCCGCGGAGCCATCTGATGTGGCCCGCGACCTCCTGCTCTGGTATGGAATAGAATACTGTTATTAATAGTAAGTTTATTACTAAAATCAGTGTATATATGGGCATATCTGTTCTGCAGTGGCTACTGGACTGCTTTCAAACTGATCCGCCGGTGCAGAGCAGTGCACCTGAGGGTTACCTTCACTGAGCCATAGGCCCCTTTCACATGGTCAGTCTGACCCAATTGGACCCTCCAGTAGAGTGGGCTCTATAGAGTAGAGTGGGCTGCCATGCACGCGCTCCGCTCATTGTGGCCCACGACAGGTTACCAAGTGGCTTAGGTGGCCCTCGCTCTTCAAAAGGTTGGGCACCCCTGCCTTAGAGGCTGGGAACATACTTCAAGAGACAGTTGCAGACTGGAGACACCATCTCCCAGCAGTAAGAAAAATATATTCTATCTAAAATGGTCAATTTCATAGGTCTCAATACCTAAAACATGTTTGGTCCTGGTAACCAGCGCGTTATATATTTTAGCATTAATTACTGTATTTATTGGCATATAACACGCTCACTAACCATTATTTTTCTTCAAAGTGGTTTATTTAAAAAAAAAAAATAAGTTTTTGAAACTTTTCTTAAATTGGGGTGCGTGTTAGAAGCCGATAAATACGGTATTAAACAATATCTTGGTGAAAATCATTGTTGAGTACATTTTGTTCTCTCTGAACTGCTTTCAGCAAAAATAAAATACTCAGTACTTCTGGGTATAGGGAGTATGCTATTCAACCACCTTTTCCCACATGACAGTTTGGTGCCTAGTGATTGGTCAAGCCTTGTCATGTGGGAGGGAAGGGGACAAGAGGGTTACTTAAAGGTTCACACTACATATGGAATATACTGCTTGTGTTTAATTATTAAAAATAAATATAAAAAAAAAGCAGAATACAACAGGCTAACAGTTTAAAGCAGGGCTAGGCAACCTTTGAGAGGTGAAGACCCTGAACAGAATGAAAGATCTAAGATTGCCAGGTTTTGCTTCCCTTTTTATATATAAATTAATTAAGGCCTAAGGCAAGGCCTAACTAAATAGTAAGGAAAGCTTAGAAAAATCTACTAAAACAAATGTCACTGTAAAAATATAAAACTTGGCCTACCTTAAAATTGGGCAATGTCAGTAGGGCAGTGGATGGGGTCAGTAGTTTTTTTACTTTTAGTATTTTTAAAATTTTACCAGTCACACTGATCACTCACTGTTCATTCAGAAAAGGAAGGGGCCGGCAAAATTATATTTACCAGCCCCTTCCCTCACTTTCCATCCTAGGGAGAGGAGTGGAAGCCAGCAGGGCTGCGAGCATGGGGGGTGCACACTGGGGAAGCCGGGCAGCAGAAGGAAGGGGACCTGGACAGAAGGAGTTGTCAGGGGCAACATTTACAGGGACCAGTCTCCTGGATTTTTCTCCTGCAGCAGCTAAATGCCAGTAGGAAGGAGAGGAGAAGCCGGCTTTTTAGCTACTGCAGGAGCTAAATACAGGGGATCGATTCCAGTAAATGCCACCCATGCTCCTGTCCAGGTTTCAGGGGTTGACAAGGAAAGGACACGATCTACCCGTCACCTGCCTTCAATTCACGGGTTGCCAACCCTCCCTTTAAAGTGGATGTAAACCCATTCTGTAAGCTTGTACCTACAGGTAAGCCTATAATGAGGCTTACCTGTAGGTACTGTGAATATCTCCTAAACCTGCGCGGTTTAGGAGATATTCACACTTAATGCAGCCGGTGATGTCACCGGCCCATGCGCTCTAAAGGGGCGGTATACCCTTGCCGTCCCGTCAAAGCTCCGTGACTCCCGTGCGCAGGAGTGACGTCATCACGGCGCAAACAATCAGATGGCCGGAGGATGCCAACCCGGAAGGAAGACCGGGTGAAGGTGGAAGCGTCTGTCAGAGCTCACAGCGCGGCAGTGCAGGGCTTTGTTTTAAGGTATTTCATAATGTGCTAGCATGTGATGCATACTAGCACATTATGCCTTTGCAAGGTTTTAAAAAAATTGGCACGGTTTACATCGGATTTAAAGGCACCTGTATTAACATAATATGTAAGCTGCCATTGGAAATTGAAAACTGGCTGTTTCCAGTAGTGACCATGCTTTCCGAGACAAAAAATGAAATGGAACAAATATGCATAATCAGGAGTTCTAACTTTCCACAAACTTCACTATCTGCATGCATGTTCCAGCGATTTTGAACCCTGTAATGCCAGTAAGCTAGCATTTTCAGAAGAAGGTCAGCAATTAGGGACTCACTGATACTCGGTATCTGCACTGATACAGGTATTTTTCACAAGTAATGAAAATGAAGAGATGCTAATCGCACTGCAAAGAATTGCATGCAATTTGAACAGGAATGGTTTCAGTCCCAATTGCATGTGATTTTCTGCATCGTTCCTGTGTGAACCCAGGCTGAAATCACTATGACAAGACTGGGTTTCACACAGAAGTGGTGGGGGAAACTGCATGCGATTTGGACAGGATTCACACTGCATTCCTGTTCAAACTGCATGCAATTCTTTGCAGTGAAATTTCCGCCCATTAATTTTGTATGGACGCAAACTGCCCGCAAAGAATCGCTACTCAGTATCGGTGAGTACTTGACCGAAAGTATCGGTACTACTATCGGCAATGGCATCTTTTGTATTTTTATTAGTATAAGCTTCCTTAAATATGGTTTTCATAGTTTTTCTTGCCTCTTCATCTTCCTCCTTGGCAATGTAAGAGGTGAATCCTCCATCCTCTGCCTCCCAATCTAAAGCAAAAAAACAAAAACAAAATGTCAAATAGTAGGCACACATGTAACAGTGTGAATGCTGGGGCCCTCTGCAGTAGTAGTAGTAGTAGTAGATATTTATACAAATCCATGAAAGGAAATTGGCGATACTGACCTTCACATCCACAGAACCACAAAAGATCCAAAGCAAACTCCTGCCTCTCAGGGTCATGGTCATGAATCATTGTGTAGTGCCCATGTTCCCAGTGCCTCAGCTCTCCAGAACATACAGGAACTCTCACACCTACAGAAAAGGACAGAAGTCTGTCAAACTATAGCCTAGCAATAAGTTATGACAGAATAAGACATATAGATGAATATGGAGACCGTCATGCATTTTCAGTGTACACAACACCGTATGACATATTCTTGTAAAGTCAAGGTGAAGGTGAATGTTATGGGACTGGCCTTTTAGCATGATGCGACATATGTTCAGGGATGCGCTTTCACATTGCTCTGTCTGCTTACAGTGACATTTTTTTTTTTTTTACAGGATAAGCCATTTTGTACTGTGTGTAGCCTGGCTTGCTCAATGACACAACCGCTTTCATTGAAAGTTCCTTTAAAACAGCGGTCACCAACCAATAGACCACCAGAAAATGTTGGTGGTCCCCAGGGGTTCTGCCAACATTACAGATGTATACCGGCCAAAGTTGTTTCCAGTGTTCCTAATGCACACTGTCAATACAGTCAGCACGCTTTGATATCCAATGCCTCCTCTGTAGTTCCAGCATCTGTGAACTCAGAGGGAGGCGCCGGTAATAGTGCAGAGAGCGGGAGGTGAAGGAGGGGACTGTGGGATTGAGCACGGAGGTCAAGCACATGGCTGGATAAGGAGGGGAGATCCAATGAGGGGTCAGAGAGCTGGAGAATTGTGTGTATAAGGCAGCAGTGTGATCTAGGAGGGGGGCAGAGAGCCGGAGCATTGTGTGTATAAGGCATGACAAATTCATGTTAGTTTTCCACAGGACTCAAAATTCTGAGTTTAGTGGTTTATGAAGTCCGAAAAGGTTGGCAATCACTGTTTTAAAAGATAAAGGTTTATATTGCATAATTGTAATAAGATCTAAAGAGCTCCAAGACCCCTTTCACACTGGGGCGTTTTTCAGACGCCTGAAAGAAGCCTCAACTGCAATCCCAATGTGAAAGCCTGAGTGCTTTCACACTGAGGCCCTGGGCGCTGGCAGTGTGAAAGGGCTCTTAAAACGCCCCAGTGTCAAAGGGGTCTAAAGCACAACCTGGAAATGTATTCAGAGAACATGAATGCCCACAAGTGCATGGATTTATAAACAGTTTTTTAACCACTTCAGCCCCGGACCAATTGGCAGCCAAAGGACCAGGCCCCTTTTTGCGATTCGCACTGCGTCGCTTTAACTGACAATTGCGCGGTCGTGCGACGTGGCTCCCAAACAAAATTGGCGTCCTTTTTTTCCCCACAAATAGAGCTTTCTTTTGGTGGTATTTGATCGCCCCTGCGGTTTTTATTTTTTGCGCTATAAACAAAAATAGAGCGACAATTTTGAAAAAAATGCAATATTTTTTACTTTTTGCTATAATAACTATCCCCAAAAAATATATAAAAAAACTTTTTTTTTTCCTCAGTTTCGGCCGATACGTATTCTTCTACATATTTTTGGTAAAAAAAAAAAAAAAAAAAAAAAAAAAAAAAATCGCAATTAGCGATTATTGATTGGTTTGCGCAAAAGTTATAGCGTTTACAAAATAGGGGATCGTTTTATAGCATTTTTATTAATATTTTTTTTTTTTTTTTACTAGTAATGGCGGCGATCAGCGATTTTTATTGTGACTGCGACATTATGGCGGACACATCGGACATTTTTGACACATTTTTGGGACATTTGTCATTTATACAGAAATCAGTGCTATTTAAATAGCACTGATTCCTATGTAAATGACAGTTGTAATGAAGGAGTTAACCACTAGGGGGCAGGGAGGAGTCAGTGTGACGTGTTGTGTTTATTTTACAGTAGGGGGGCGTGGCTGTACGTGTGACGTCATTGATCGGCGTTCCCGATGACAGGGAACCGCCGATCACTGACAGTCAGTGTAGGAAGCGCGGGGAGAGGTTTGTTTACACAAACCTCTCCCCGTTCTTCAGCTCCATAACCCGATCGCGGGACACCAGCGGCAATCGGGTACGCTGGTCCCGCGGCCGGGGTCACGGAGCTCCCGACCGGGTCGCGAGCGCGCCGCTGGCGGCGCGCGCGACCCACAGGCAGGCACATGCACGATCACGTACAGGTACGTGATTTTGCCTGCCCGTGCCATTTTGCCGGCGTATATCGGCGTTAGGCGTTCAGCCAATCAGGAAGACTGTCCTGGACAGCTTAGACATTCGTGGACATCGCTGGAGAGAGAAGGAGCTCAGGTGAGTAATTAGGGGGGGCTGGGGAGGCTGCTACAGACAGGTTTGCATTAAGTTAAATAACCTTCTGCCTTTACAACTCCTTTAAACATGATCACTAAGACTGCTTTCACACTGAAAGCGCCGGCTGGTTGGCGCTCGTATTAGGCACGCAGGAGTAGGAAAGGGCAGCAAAAATTGTGAAAGAAAAAGCTGGAGTCCAACTTTAATTTCCAACATCAACTTTCCATTTATGCTAAAAGTGAATTTGTCATGGCAACAAATACCAGTAAATGTCAAACAAATCCAAAACAAATCTAGATGTTCTTTGGCCTAAATACAGAGTGCCAAGTTACCGGTGCTGAAAGTCGTACAAATCAAATACTTTGTACCTGGGGGCGTCCAGTGGCAGATAAAAACAGACTAAAAAATTGTTTTTACAATCAAAACAATGCATGCTGTACTCACCACTTCCTTCCTGAACAGTATGATCGCTGTCATCCCCTTGTGCAGAGGTGTCACCATTCAGTTCTGAGGACCCCTCCTCTTCATCAGACTCTTCATTGTTGGCTGCCAGGAAATGCAGCTTCAGACCAGTGAGGTTGGACAGTAGCAGAAAGAAGGCCTCCGATTTCAGAAGCTCCATGCAGGACTTCAGAACATCTGGAAGCTCACCTTTTGCTCTCTCATAACACCTAAACCATATTCAGACAGGTAAGAGAGAAACAGTAGGAGGGGCACAAAGAGAAGCAGGCCTAAAGTTTGGCACTTACCTTCTGTTGGGGGGACCCAGGAGCTCCCATTCAACACTCTGCGTTTCAAGTGCTGCAGAAACTGCATTCAATTTCTCTTCTATCATTTCGTAGCGTATCGCTGCCTCGCTAGGTACTATATTGTTAGTGGTCGTCCCTCCCTCCTAGAATTCTATTCTGAAACTAGCCTCCGAGGTGCCAGTACCAGGTGAGTCCGAGCCAGGGGTCCCAGATGTTTTCAAACTTGTTAGTTGCTACCTCTATGTTTATATGTTGAGTTGTTTCCCTAATGGAGAATCGTTTTCACCGACTTCATCCACTCAGCCAAAGTAGTGCAGTCCCCGATAGCCATGTCCTAGCTATGAGTTTTTCTAGCCAAAATACATTCTCAATATTGCTACATATGTATGGGGGTATATTGTTCCTCGCTAACCAACCTAGTAAACATAGTTTAGGGTCAACTGTAGCTTGAGATTCGCAAAAATTGATGATGAACTTTATCACTGTCGCCCAGTATCTCTAAGTTTTTCGGCATCGCCATAGCATGAGTACTAGTGTACCGTATTGACTAGCATCGAGGGCAAACGTGGGGGTATGTTCTCAATTTCTCTTCCTAGAACCCCAATGAGGGACACTTGAAGAACATCTGTCCCTTAGAGACCTTGATTAAAATGGGGGGACCCAGGAGCTCCCATTCAACACTCTGCGTTTCAAGTGCTGCAGAAACTGCATTCAATTTCTCTTCCTAGAAAATGAACACAAGAACATTTTAGAGACCTTGATTAAAATTTGCACACTATTTAATCATGCAGACTCCGCTGCTGTGACTGGGTGTTAAAGGGAAACTAAAATTGCTTTAAGTCAAGTTTATTTTTTCTTCTATTTTACTATTTATATAAAATCTTTTTTTTACAAAATACAGGGACAATGGGTTTTCTAAAGGGACAGCACAATTCCAGATGTTTACTTTCAGACTCTCATCAACTAAATTTTCTTAGGTAGCCATCTTAAAGCAAACATTTAATATTATGCAGCTTACCAATTCTTAGATGTGGTGGCTGCATTAGTTTTCTTTAAAAAAAGCAGAGGGAAAAAAAGCCTAAAAAGAGAAACCGAATGCAGCCACCACATCAAAGAATTGGTTAGCTGCAATATATTAAAGGGAAACTAAAATTGCTTTAAGTCAAGTTTATTTTTTCTTCTATTTTACTATTTATATAAAATCTTTTTTTTTACAAAATACAGGGACAATGGGTTTTCTAAAGGGACAGCACAATTCCAGATGTTTACTTTCAGACTCTCATCAACTAAATTTTCTTAGGTAGCCATCTTAAAGCAAACATTTAATATTATGCAGCTTACCAATTCTTAGATGTGGTGGCTGCACCACATCAAAGAATTGGTTAGCTGCAATATATTAAAAATGTCTGGTTTTGGGGTTAATACCGCTTTAACAGGCAAAAGGGAGGAGGGGTGAGCCATTTCTCTCACTTAAATTGGCTTAAAAAATCATTAAAAAAAAAAAAAAAAAAACATTTTTTTTACTCACCTCTAAATGCCTGTTGCTAGGGGGTCCCTCGTAGTCTGCCACCTTCAGTGCCCGGGCACTGACATCACTTCCTCTAGATGCCACAGTCATCTGGGACCTGTCACGTGTTCCAGATGAGTGAGCGTCGAATCACGGCGCCGCTCGAGCATGCCCACATTAAGAATGTAGGCGCCGCGAGTGGAGCGGAGGAACGAGGGGGGGCCTCATTCCCCCGCATCGCTGGACCCTGGGACAGGTAAGTGTCCGATTATTAAAAGTCAGCAGCTGCAGTATTTGTAGCTGCTGACTTAATTTTTTTTTTTTTTTTTTGTGGGCCCTCCTCTTTAATATTCATAAAAAGATGTGGTTCTTTTGATCTTTAAAAACATTTTTACACATTGGGTCTTGTTGCATGCTGCTGCATTCTTAATGTGGGCATGTGGGCTTGTTGCATGCTGCTGCATTTTTCATACTTGTATTAAACAGAGAAGTATTGGATTTGTTTGTTAGAATCATACTTACCTAGCTGGATGCATCGGTCCCATGCTGAATCTGTCCCCTGCCAGCTCCAAGACTGAGAACTGAGCAAGCAAACACTGAAGATCACTCGGTTCCTGCAACTCTGTGAGCAGAGAGCTGGTGACTTTCAGTCACTGACTCTCTACTCTGCCCTCCCGTGCTCACTAGAAGGCTGGGCTGTGTAGGGGACGGGAGCAGCCGGCTAAGGCTCTCTGCGACACGCTGAGAGGCTGAGCTGGGTGCCGGTCCAGGTATGTGGGAGGATCTTGACCATATGGTTGTGATCTTTCCCAAGCCTGGACCACCTATGTGACATTAGCCGACGGCAGGCTTCAGCCGGCTTCCTGCTGAAAATGGGTCACAGGAGTGCAGAACGAAGTGCACTCCTGTAAAGCACAGAAGTACAGCCAAACAAGCTTTGGCTGTACTTCTCCTTTTAGGTAGACTCTACGTTTCCCTTTTTCACTGCACTGACTGAATCACTTGTGTATCCAAAGGCATCAGCTATTGATCTCTGCAAGTAATCTTTTACCAACACAGCATATAAAGATAGCCTGGAAAACATATGAAAAAATTCGAAAAAAAATATGACCCAATTCCCCCATTCAAGGTGGATGGGGGAATCCTCCCACTGAGCCAACATATTCCGACAGAGGGGGGAGACTTCCCTGCTATCAAAATACACTGATCAGCACTACCAGCCACAGCCAGCAGCGTTGATCGAGCAACATTTATCCGACAGGCTGGTTGTACAGAAGTCATCGGTAGATCGACTTCTATACAACCAGCCTATCCATACATAGATCAAAATTTGTCCAGTCCCTGCTGGACTGGCTGAATTTCAAACCATGCATGGCCAGCTTAAGTGTTTCTCACCACTTGTCAAAAAGTGTACTTTGTAGCTGTTTCGTCCAAAATCTAAATGTTCAGAGACAAAAGTTATTTCCAAGCTTGCTATTGTAATTATAGCCGGTAGGGTTCATCTTGCTCTGATCATCACTAATCACCTGTTTTCAGGGTCACAAAATCCAGTTTCAAGCCTGCTTGAGCACCTGGACAAACTTGATATTTTCTTGTAATATGGCTCTTCTCTTGTGATGGAGTTGCTGTTAGAACAGGTGGCTGGGGGGGATGGGAGTGGATACACCCACTTTACCAGCAGTAAAGGCCACAAGATTAGGTTTTCTGCCTAATCCATACCACTGTCTGTCCATTCCCAGGTGTCGTTCCCTTACACTGCACCCCACTTTACATAGGTGTACGACAAACCTTAAGAAAGTCCTTCAGGAGTATCTCAGATGTGTCTTCAAACTCCTCCTGAACCTGAGCTTGATACTCAACTGATAGATAATCTGGATTTATCCACTCATAGAGGATTTCATGCTGTGGAGACAGTCAAAGGTTAGCAGGCACATTACAAGCTTTCATTCACTACATTAGGCAAAAAATAAAGGATCTTACATCACAGGGGATGTGGGGACTACGGACAGGCACAGGATCCAGGGAGCGTGGTGGCCTTTCCAGGGATGAACCATGAAACCAACCGCTTACTGACAGACGGCATTTTCCTTCAGACAGAACCTCTGAAACCTTTTACGATGGCAAAGCATAAACCAAAAATTAACACACGTTTAAAAAAAAAAAAAAAAAAAAAAAAGAAGACAGGACTACTTAAACCATATGAAAAACCAAAATGTTTTTGGACAGCGGAGGAAGTTAAAACCAGTCAGTTCTTTCTTTCTCAATGAAATGTGAGGGAACTGGTGAGCGCTCTCATAGTTAATTGATTCTTCCTGCAATTGATACAGTCAGACAGCATACGAAGAGTCTGCAGGATCCTGGCATTGCACCCGCGATCAGTTGATAGTGGGTGCAATGATTTACAGGGTAAAAAAATAAATGCACATTTTGTTACTTGCAAAATGATGTGCATGTTTTTATTTATTTTATAAAAGATGAACTTATCTTTTAATAAAAAACAGACATTAAAATGCATCAACATTCAAAAATGAAAATCACATGAGGTATAAAATCACCTCTGTTTGCTCCAAATAAATGGAATGTAACACAGCATTCATTGTTAGTAGAATTACAACGATAAAAAACACACACACACACACACACACACACACACACACACACACACACACACACACACACCTAGTGTGAAACTCCGCACTAAAAGAACCTGATGGTTGCAAGAGCGGTGAACATTCAACACTCATGTCTAATTAGTGATCAAAAGAGGACATCAAAAGCAAAAAGATGTAAAATAAAAATGCAAATGCAATAAAGTCAATAAAAGAAGCTAGGGGGTGAGCTCTAGTCTGAATGCTGCAGATGGTTGCGAGGCTGCTTCAGGCACAAGCTGGGAACCCGGAGACTGTGAGAAAGAAAAAGAAACACCAGGGCAATCCTAGTGCAGCATTATAAGGTTTTATTAAAAAGTAAAAATGGTTACAATGTAATATGCACTCATAGTGCTCAGTGGGTAGAGGCTGAACATGTCCAGCATAGGAATGGAACCACCGCCAAATCCCTGGGGTGTTGAAGCCACGAGCGCCTGGCGAAGGAGGCGTGGCTTAGCTTCCAAAATGCGTTCTGATTGGCCAAACAGCGGCAGGCGACTCCCCAGTGTGACAGCTCCAGATTTCTTCCATGCCGAGTTACCTAGCCAGCGTCCTCCCGAGATCCCTCAAGGCTTTAGCTCCCTGCTGAAACAAGGCGTTCGTGGCTTCAACACCCCAGGGATTCGTCAGTGGTTCCATGCCTATGCTGGACGGGTTCAGCCCCTACCCACCGAGTACGTGTGCTGTGAGTGCATATTACATTGGAACCATTTTACTTTTTAATAAAACTTTATAATGCTGCACTAGGATTGACAGTTTTTTTTGGTGAATGGGTAGGGGTACAATACCCTATATTCATTCACATAGGATGGGGGGGGGGATCTGGGGCCCCCCCTTGTTAAAAGGGGATTCCAGATTCCGATAAGCCCCCCGCTCGCAGAACCTGACCACCAATAGCCGGGGTTGTCGGGAACAGGCCCTTGTCCTCATCAACAAGGTGCTTTGGGCCCCCCTGCCCCAATGCACCCCCCCATGTTGAGGGCATGCAGCCTGGTACGGTTCAGAAGGGGGGGTGCGCACTCGTCCCCACCCCCTTTCCTTGCCTGCCAGGCTGCGTGCTCGGATAAGGGTCTGGGCCCCTACACCGTTTTTTCAGCGTGCGGGTTCCCCTTAAAATCTTTGAGGGAGAAAACCATGTTTTTTTTTTGCGTGGGGTCCCCTTCAAGATCAGAGCACAAGTCGCATTCCAAAGTTGGATCAGTTAAGACCGCGATCCGACTTCAGTTATAGTCAATGGGCTGAAGTAGGATCAATGTCAGATCAAAGTAGTACAGGGAGCATTTTCCAAATCGGACCGAATTGTGTCGGCTCTCATAGGGAAACATTAATTTTCACACGTTATGCGACAATGTCGGGGCGTTTGTCGTACAAGTGTGAACCCAGCCTTACTTTCAAAGCAGTTGAAGTTAGAAGCCGATTGGTTACTGTGCACAGCTGCACCAGTTTTAGTAAATCTCCCCCAGTGTAAACATCATTTTTTTTTAGGTGTCTGCCACACAGTTCTAAATATATAATTAAGGGATGCACCGATACAGAGTATTTTCACTAGCACTTGTGAAAATGCTCCAGATACCAAAAAAAAAAAAAAAAAAAAAAACTTTGCGGTGCGATTTCCTCCACAGCAAAGAATCGCATGTAATTTGAACAGGAATGCAGTGCGATTCCTGTCCAAATCTCCTGTGTGAACCCAGGCTGAAGTCACTATGACAAGTCTGGATTCACACAGGAGCGGTGGGGAAACCGCATGCTATTCGGTCAGGAATCCCACCACATTCCTGTGGAAATTGCATGCGATTCGCACCGCAAAGTATTGTTACTTAATATCAGCGAGTATTTGACAAAGAACCAGTACTCATACTCGCTGGTAAAAAAAATTGTATCGGTGCATCTCTATATGTAATGCTTTTCTAAATGACCACATTTACTGTACTAGTAAATATTCAAAAAATGTCTGCCAGTGACAACAGAACAGCAGTAATAAAATAATCTGGCTCATTGTAATGATATTGAGAAGATGTGTAAAATTAAAAACATGCTACTTGCCGTCGTACCTACCTGGTGGAAAGAGACTGGGGAGACCTCAAAGAAAACCAGTGTGTTCCATGATGGAATCAATGACTTGACAATATGACCAGGCTGTGCCTTCTCTGTGAAGAGAGGAAGGATTATATGAATGGAGGCCATACAACAAGTTCTTACAAAAGATAAACTGGTACAAGAACTGTAATGCAAGTACAACCAGAAAGGGATATCAAGCACTGCAGTTAGAATGCAAAATAAAGGTTCTGTTTGCCAAGATCCATTTAGAGAATGCATACTATCAGCTTAAACTTTTTTCAATACTTTATTTTTGCAAGAAAAACATATGGAAAATACAGAAACCATCCGTATCCCGCATGTCAAATTTTCCACGGTAGAGACCGTGTAATACGGATTTCTAGGAATTTAGGAGGACCCATAGGGTCCTAGCAGAAAAGAAAAAAAAAAAAAAAAAAAAGGAGGAGGAAAACAAAAGAAAATGAAGGGGCAGGTCAAGGATTAGGGTAAAGTTCCATCCGCCGGAACCTCATCCAGGCCAGAGGCTTCACCAAGTACCCTGGTATTTAGCGAGGGTTCATAAGACTAGTCCCACAGAACTCCTCAGAGTACACAAATTCGTGCAATCTTCTAGAAAATGTCATGTTGAGGCCCTTTTCTGTGGCTACCAAATCTTCCATTGCATGAATGTCAGCGACCTTTTTCAGCCAAACGGCAATTGACGGAGGCTGTGTCTGCTTCCAGTACAGCCGAATGCATCACTTTGTGGCTGTAATCAAGAGGGGCAGAATGGACTTCCTAAATGCTTTACTTGGTATATCGTGGTGGTGCAAGAGGAAAAGAGCGGGATCTTTCGGTAAGGTTCATTCCAGAAGGGCTCCAGAAGCCGGCAAAACCAGAAGATGTGGAGCAGAGAGCCAACCTCCTCTCCACATCTCCAGCATAGGTTTCAGCAATGGGGAAACATTCTATGGATCTTTGCCGGGATATGATACCACCGGGTCAGTACCTTGAAACCCGCCTCCTGGTGTTCGAAGATTGAAGTCTTGCAAGAGAACCAGCTTAAACTTTTAATCATATATTGTCTGTATATTTAAATGGTAGTTTGCCCATAAAGCAATCCAGAATAAAGGGTGCATTTCAGATAGGACTTGCCATCAGTGCTGTAGAGGTCCAGTGATCCCCCATCTGCTTCTGTCCACTCTGGAACCAGATACAGGATAAAGGCAAATCTTCTCCCTTCCAGTTCATCATCGTGACAGAGCAGAGTATCTGTGCAGTGACATCAGAGGAAAGACATAACTAGATAATTCTGATGAAAAACTAATACATGCTATATATTACATCTTAAAAAACGCATTTTCTATTTTAGACATTGTATCACTTTCACTGAAAGAGAGGGTATCAAACATATAACTGATTACACAAGTAACTATGTTAGTCATGTTATCAAAAATGTCCTTTTCTTTCAATCTTCAGCTGCTCCGATTTGTTTATAACTGATAAAAATAAAATAAAAAAGGTGTTTCCTTACAATAAGGCAAATTAAATGCCCTCTGTGCACCTCAGCTCACTGCTTATCCTAGTATGTTCCACAGAGCTGAAGTCAAATATCAAGCATCCCCTGCAACAGGAATTTCATAACCAAGATACATTTTCTTTAAAGGTATGTTGCAAGTGGATGTAAAAAGGCATCTTTATGAATTCTATGCACCAAGGTAAACAAAAAAAAAAAAACACTTGTGTGCAGCAAACCCTCCCCCCATCCCCCAGGCCTTCCTCATACATACCCGACCCTGATTTTGAGCATGAAAACAGCATCACTGCTCTGTCTGAGAGCTGGCAGTGGGAGCCATTAGCGCCTGCTGCAGTTGATAACAGCCAGTGAGAAGGAAGCAGGGTTGGGGTCGAGCCGCGCTGTGTGTGCAAATGCTTTTTGCATATATGCACTACAGTCCATTTAAATATGGTTTCCTATGGACTACGCTCTGTAGTGCAAATCTGCAAAATGCAAAAAGCACTAAAAATGCATCGGTGTGAACCAGGCCTTCATGAGTGCACCCTTAGCAAGCTGCTTGCCGGGGGGGGGAGGAGGAGCCAGGAGCGCTGGCGGGGAGACTCAAGAAGGAGGGAGGAGGATCAGGGCTGCTCTGTACATTGGTTTTGCACAGAGCAGGTAAGTAGAACATGTTATTTAAAAAAATAAAA
>CM053034.1:47262232-47291307 GCA_028564925.1 Lithobates sylvaticus | reverse complement strand
GAGGGTAAAGGTGATGGACTGGCCAAGCATGTCTCCAGACCTAAACCCTATTGAACATTTGTGGGGCATCCTCAAATGGAAGGTGGAGGAGGGCAAGGTCTCCAACACCCATTAGCTCTGTGATGTTGTCACAGAGGAGTGGAAGAGGACTCCAGTGGCAACCTGTGAAGCTCTAGTGTATTCCATGCCCAAGAGGGTTAAGGCAGTGCTGGAAAATAATGGTGGCCACACAAAACATTAACAATTTGGGCCCAAAAAGTGTACTCACTTTTGTTGCCAGCAGTTTCGACATTAATAGCTATGTGTTGAGTTATTTTGAGGCTACAGCAAATTTACACTGTTATACAAGCTGTACAGTCACTACTTTACATTGTAGAAAAGTGACCTTTGTATGTATTTCCAGTCTAAGTTTGCTGGCAAAACTGAACAAGCGCTTTAAAATGATGACATACTTCTGTCATGAGTCGTTTCAACCCTTCCACTTCATCTTCCCCTGGATTCAGTTCACCTCCCGGCCTGCAAAAAAAAAAGGAAAAGGAATATGCTGAAAATGTAAATTAATAGTTCACAAAATGTAAAATTATTAATATGGCCACAGGTTTGCCTTATCACTATTACACATCTGCTCGGTCTGTTCGCTGTTTTCTGGAGCACTCCAGGATTCTTAAAACCTGGAATACTCCACTATGCACAAAGCAGTATATCTAGGAAGACAGTGCTATGTATAATTGGACCAGGTGACAGACCAACATGGCAATATGGTTTTATATCTCTTCTTCCTACCTGACTAGTTACAATATTGCACAGGCACTAGAGGGCTGCATGGAACTGTTCACGCACTGAAGGTTCCTGCAGCCCACGGAGGTTTATGTAATCAGCTTGTGCAAACCTTATAGCGAAATTAGGGGGTGCACCCCACATAGATCAACCACATCCACTTGTAAGCTAATAGAGGCTTCAGGTGCAGTCTACGCATCTTGGCAATGCCCCTTGTGAATACCATACCCAGATGGTTATGAAGAAAAAGATACAAAGTTATAAGACTGGATTCACATTGTTGTGATGCAATAAACATGACCTTAATGCAGGGGGGTCTCCAAACTTTTTCCAAAGAGGGCCAGATTTGATGAAGTGAACATACGTGAGGGCCGATTATTTTGCCTGACATTCTTTGAACCATTAAAAATCGGTCTAAGTGTGTTCATCCGAGCACTAATAAACTTCCCAACAAGAATTCTCTTGCCTTTGTGGCTGTGTGTGGTGAAGAGAGGAGCTTGGGCATGTTTGTAGAGATATAGATAAAGAGACAGAGATTATATAATATCTCTTTTGTGGCCCCCAATGAATCGCCGAGCGCCACTTAGGACTAAGTCACTTTAAAAGGGGAAGTTTCAGGAAAACTTACATTTTAAATAAAGAACTGTGAAGCAAAATAAGGGTCAGTGTCCATCAATGCAGTCCAATCAGTGCCCATCTGCAGCCTCACAAGTGCCATCAGTGCAGCCCCGGAGGGGACAGGGGCCGGATGGGACGAGCGCCAACAGATTACATGCAGGAGAATCTCCCGTTTACTCGGCGGCCTCTCTTTAATACAAAGTCCCGCCTCCTACTATAGACAGAACAGTCGTCCAATGCCAGCCCAGGAGACAGGATTCCTATTACAGACGCCGCCGAGTAAACAGGAGATTCTTCTGTATGTAATCTGATGGCCACATATATATATATATATATATATATATATATATATATATATATATATATATATATATATATATATATATATATATATATATATATATATCCAAATTACCAGGGGGCCGTATTAAACCGGAACATGGGCCGCAATTGGCCAGCAGGCCAGACTTTGGACATGCCTGCCCTAATGTGTGCTGCATTACAGCAGCCTACTCATTTGCATAGGCGATCTAATGCACCGATAAAGTTGCATGCACCATTTTTTTGCAATGCAGTGCACCATAACAGATGGCAGTGTAATGCTGAGGGTTGCGGTGCACTGCAATGCAAGTGCATTGGGGTGCCAATACGAATGCAGAGCAACAATATAAACCCAGACTAAAGTGTGGGTGCAAACATTCTTTCACTTTTTAGCTCATTGACTTGGTACTTCTACAGTTCCAAACTACTGTGACTAATAAGTAATGCTGCACTAACTTTACAATGTCACTGAGAAACGCACAATGTAAAACAATATTGGACGAATGATCGGATGGATGCATTTTCACTCAATGCAGAACATCCACACTGTTGGTTTTGATAAAGCATGTACTTCATGTGAAACGTGTCAACCGCTCTGTCCTTCCCCTGCCTGTGTTGGTTGTTTTTATGGACTTTTGTATACATCAATAAAGCCGTTTTTGCATTGAGTAAGAGGTGCAGCCATCCGATCATTCGTCCAAAATATTGTCTCTGCAGCAGTGGCACCTCATTATCCACACTGCAGTCCGAGTACTATAGCCAGACGTTATCTGTGAGCAGCGGGATTTCTCTACAATGTAAAACAAATGCTGGTAGCCCAACTCACAGCTTAAAAAATGTGGTTCCCAGTTGCAGGAGGAGAACATGAGGTAGCCGATGTTCATGAACGATCAGAACCCCTTCCACAGTGCGCCTCATTCCAATCTTATCAAACTCTTCCCGCATTCGCTGGAACCGGGCCGCCACAGAGCTGTCCTTCTCATATAAAGGCTCCTTTGTACCAAATGTGTAATTTGTAAGAGGATATCTGAAAATACAAAAGTAGAATAAAATCAGATGACACACAGACATTCTCCTCACGGTAGTTTTGTGAATCTGAGCAATGATGCCCTAAGTTTCTTTAAGATTTTATCAGAATCTTGAAATACAATACGATATACTCGATGTACATAAACCATAAGAGTCAAAGCGATGTCACAACTTCCTAAAATGTCTAGTAAAGTAAGGGCACTTTTTCACTGAGCTGTGCATCTCTGCGGTAAAGCGCCACCATTTTTAGCGATTTACCGTCGTTTTCGGGCGCTAGCTGGGCACTTTTAGCCCCCGTTGACAGTCGATAAAGGGTTAAAAGCGACACTGCAGCAGCGCTTTGCAGTCACTGCCCATTTCAATGGGCAGGGGCGCTATACACTGCTCTTACAGCACATCAAGAGAAGATGCTAGCAGTATTTTTTTTGAGCGTCCTGCAGCGCACTGCTCCAGTGTTTGGAGCTTTCACATTGGGCTTTCACATTGAAGTGAAAGGAGAGGTGCTTTGCAGACGCTATTTTTAGCGCTATATTGCCTGTAAAGCGCCTCAGTGTGAAGGGGGTCTAACAGTTTCACTGTTGGCTGGGGCTTGGCACCCAGCCCCATACCAAAGGAATCAATGCTGTAGTCACTTAGCAGTTTGGTTGGATGACATCCCCCCTCACTACTGTTTGACCACACTGCTCAAAAGGGAGAATACTTAATGAGGTCTTAATGACAGCACTCGGCTCTGGCAGCAGGAACATACTGGAGACGAGCGCTATTCAGCACAGCAAGGGGGAGAAGTCAGATCAACGTTCACACACATGCACTCAGAACCAGGGTGGATATAAATCAATGTTTTTATTTTATTTTTTTATCTGATTTTTATCAAATGTGTTTTAATAAAATGCTTTTGGAGTAAAAATCTAAAAGATAGATTTCTATTTAAGATACATTAATAATAATAATAATAATAATAATAATTTAGTTTATTCTGCATCACAAGGCTGTATATTCTGCAATATTTTCATTCTTGGTAAACTCATTCAATGAATCAAAGCCCTGCAAGCTGAGATAGCATTGATGCATTCACACAACTTCACAACCATGAGAAAAAACAAAGTTCAGGAATATTCCTTTATCCCATTGTTTTGCAAATCTATGTACACTACAAAATTGAATTGGTTCTGATATCGCTGTTTTACTAACCTGACAGCTTATTATTCTGAATAGGAAACCTTAATTTTGTTTGCAAATATAAGATTCTAACTACCAGCAAGAATAAGTCCTTACATTTAAAAGGCACCTGTCATTTCAGATCCACTCACTTGCTGCTGCCATGTCCTTTACATTGTGTCACTGCCGCATCATCAGCCATCCCATTAAAGTGAATGGGACTGTCAGTGAGTCAACAGCGGGTCAGAGGAGCTGCTGCGGGACAGAAATGACAGCTGCTCTTTAAAAATGATGATTTAAATTGAGTCGATTTAAATCAAGCCTTTTTACTAGTGATTTAAATCATAATTTAAATCAAATCCACCTGGGGGCAGAACTGTGTGATCAGCCGGCTGCTGGTAAACACAGGCTGTGCTGACTGGTGGGAGAGTTTATATAACCTCCTCCTTGGCAATCTCAGTCACCTAGACTCAGGGAACTTCCCACAGTCAGCGGCTGATCACAGACTATAACTTCCTCCCTGGCATCCTTGGTTGTCTGGACATGGCCTGGGAAAAGTATACAAACAACTGTGCACAGTCAGTGCTGGAAGGATAAGCTGAAACACTGCAAGAGAAGGGGCTGCGACTACTGCTCTGGCTGAAGCTCACCTACAGGAATGCCCACAAATTGGGCTTCAGCCTGGGTGGAGCCACAAGCCAGCACAAACAGAATAATAAATACACTATGGATCAAAACTGCACCAATTCTTACACGCACTTGGCACCTCGGATGAGTCAATTGTAGTTAGTTATAGTGCTTCCTGGAGTGTGGCCTCAAGAAAAAGTTGCTTTTGGAGCCCCGCTCAAGAATAAGTTCCCCTTTAATGACACTTGCAAAAAATCCCCGTGCATTAGCTTCCCAGCACATTAATATGAAGGTCTTTGTTTTGTAAACGAATGCTTACTTTGCAAGCTGCTTTTACCAGTGGTCTCCTCTCAGTCCTGCTTAAGATGCACAGCCCCTGTACCACATGATCCAGCACTCCGCTTCATTCCCTACCTATGCATGTGCAGTCTACTCTGCTGTGAAAGGTAGGGTTTTTATTTGAAAAAGTTATCTAAATAAGGTGAACTAACCCTTTAAATGCACTTTTTTTTAAAGGGGGATTGGAAAAGGGTGAAAACGCATCCCGGGGGCAAACGGTGAGGGAAGTGCCAGCTGCTGGGGGAGCGAGAAATAGGGCAAGTACAGGTGATACTCAAAAAATTAGAATATCGTGCAAAAGTTCATTTCACTAATGCAACTTAAAAGGTGAAACTAATATACGAGGTAGACTGATTACATGCAAAGCAAGATAGTACAAGCCATGATTTGCCATAATTGTGATGATTATGCTTTACAGCTCATGAAAACCCCAAATCCACAATCTCAGAAAATTTGAATATTGTGAAAAGGTGCAATATTCTAGGCTCAAAGTGTCCCACTATAATCAGCTAATTAAGCCATAACAACTGCAAAGGGTTCCTGAGCCTTTAAATGGTCTCTCAGTCTGGTTCAGTAGGAATCACAATCATGGGAAAGACTGCTGACCCGACAGTTGTGCAGAAAACCATCATTGTCACCCTCCATAAGGAGGGAAAGCCTCAGAAGGTAATTGCAAAAGAAGTTGATGTTCCCAAAGTCCTGTATCAAAGCACATTAATAGAAAGTTATGTGGAAGGGAAAAGTGTGGAAGAAAAAGATGCACAAGCAGCAGGGATGCCTGGAGAGGATTGTCAGGAAAAGGCCATTCAAAAGTGTTGGGGACTTTCACAAGGAGTGGACTGAGGCTGGAGTCAGTGCATCAAGAGCCACAACACAGACTGATCCTGGACATGGGCTTTAAATGTCGTATTCCTCTTGGCAAGCCACTCCTGAACAAACAACGTCAGACGCGTCTTACCTGGGCTAAAGAAAAACAGACCTGGTCTGTTGCTCAGTGGTCCAAAGTCCTCTTTTCTGACGAGAGCAAATTTTGCATCTCATTTGGAAACCAAGGAGCCAGAGTATGGAGGAAGAATGGAGAGGCACACACTGCAAGATGCTTGAAGTCCAGTGTGAAGTTTCCACAGTCTGTGTTGATTTGGGGAGTCATGTCATCTGCTGGTGTTGGTCCACTGTGCTTCATTAAGTCCAGGGCCAACGCAGCCGTCTACCAGGAGATTTTGGAGCACTTCACGCTTCCTTCTGCAGACGAGCTCTATGGGGATGCCAACTTCATTTTCCAGCAGGGCTTGGCACCTGCCCACTCTGCCAAAAGCACCAGGTTCAATGACCGTGGGATTACTGTGCTTGATTGGCCAGCAAACTCGCCTGACCTAAACCCCATAGAGAATCTATGGGGTATATACAAGAGAAAGATGAGAGACATGAGACCGAACATTACAGAAGAGCTGAAGACCGCTATTGAAGCATCCTGGTCTTCCATAACACCTCAGCAGTGCCACAGGCTGATAGCTTCCATACCACGCCACATCGAGGCAATAATTGCTGAAAAAGGGGCCCAAACTAAGTACTGAGTACATATGCATACTTATACTTTTATACCGAGGTCCGATATTGTTCCATGTACAATCCTTGTTTTATTGATTGCATGTAATATTCTAATTTTCTGAGATTGTGGATTTGGGGTTTTCATGAGCTGCAAACCATAATCATCACAATTATGACAAATCACGGCTTAAACTATCTTGCTTTGTATGTAATGAGTTTATCTCCTATATTAGTTTCACCTTTTTAAGTTGCATTAGTGAAATAAATGAACTTTTGCACGATATTCAAATTTTTCGAGTATCGCCTACTTAATCATCCCCCGGCAACCAGGCAGTTAATCCCTGCAATGCAGAGGAGTCGTCACTGCAAGGACAACTGTCTCCAGCCCAGAGTTCAGCTTTAACTCTAGACGAAACATTTTGTTCGATTCAAAAAAAAAAAAAAAAGCAGGGGAAGGATTAGAGCCTCTGTTAGGTATTTATTCCATCCATGTCCTCATTGGTGAGATTACCGCTCATTTCATTTGAGGACAGACGTTAAAGGAGAACTCTCCAAAAGAAATAGAAATGCATTATTAGTAGAGCGGGCAGTTTAGAAAGTCTAATGTTTTTATTGCCATCTGTGCCTTCCTATCCCAGGGATGACCACACCTCCCATATTTACCGGGGATGACCTTGCTTCCAATTTCCGGTGTCAGGCGCCACAGTGGTGTAGTGGTTAGCACTCTCACCTATCAGTAAGAAGGGTCGCTGGTTCAAATCCCAACCATGACACTACCTGCCTGGAGTTTGCATGTTCTCCCTGTGCCTGCGTGGGTTTCCTCCGGGTACTCCGGTTTCCTTCCACAATCCAAAGACATGCAGATAGGTTAATTGGCTTCTGTCCAAAACAATTGTTTATTGAATGGGGACCTTGGATTGTGGGCTCCTTGAGGGTAGGGACCGATGTGAGTGTGCAATGTACAGGAGACGTTAAAGGAGAACTCTCCAAAAGACAGTTATAGACACTCGCTCAGGTTGAACTGGATGGACTGGTGTCTTTATTCAACCTTACTAACTATGACCACACCTCCCATTTCCTGTGTGTCCAGGGGATAGCCAGACCACCCATTTGGTGCGAGGTAAGGATGAGCTTGGGCTTGTACAAACAACGTCAGAAGCTGCGCTAATAACAGGCAGTGAGACATTTCCCGATGTGCGGCTGCAGACAACGGGAAATGTCTCACTGCCTGTGATTAGCGCAGTGCCGACTTCCTGGCGGGCTCTGCACATGGGCTGTGCCAACACACCAGAGCTCATCCTTAGTGTGAGGCCTTCAGATGACTACACCGCTCTTTTCCCTGTATCCGGGGGGTAACCACACCTCCCACTTCTTGTGGGGTGTCACAGGGACAAGAAGAAATGAAAATTGTCGTAATGAGGTCACAGACAACTAAAAACCAGAGAAAAGATTTAAAATGTATCTCTAGGCAACCTTTGCTTGGATATAGTAGGGGAAGTTAGACCCTCTTTTGTATTGCTGTGGGGATATGTACTCCCCCTTTTGTCCTGGTGATCATTTCTGCCAAGACAGTGTGGGAAAAGCCAAAATCTTGTAAGAGGTGAGAGGAAATCGTCCAATGAGGTTGCCTGTTTATACAATCTGATTGTACAATCTCCTTTAGATCTACCAACAACTACGAAGCACAAGGGCCTGCCTGAATGGACACAGATTGGTTGGGTAGATTAGGTAGGTCATCATATAACATCGCTTTAGTAAATCCAAATGTGATCAAAGATTGTAAGGTTTATGGTGGGCTCATTCTCATAGGCCTATGGATATTTCCTGTGTGTAGACACAGCTGCATGCATGGGCTCATTGATTAGTATAGCGATGTGTACGCAACAATGTGTTGTACACACCGAGATGCAGCGTTGTTTCTGCCCCTGTAAATGAGCACTAAGAGGGGAATGCCGCTCTCTTTGTGAGATTTTCTCTGACTTCCTGTTGTGTCTCAGGGACAGGAAGTGAGGAGAAATGTTCACAGACAGCAAAAACATAACCTGCCAGAGGTTGTAACCCTTCCCCACTCCATCCAATAGTACATATGTCACCCATACTCCTCACCCCTCTTATCTATAGCACAACACGTTGGGGTTCATTTACTAAAACTGAAAAGTGCAAAATCTGCTGCAGCTCTACATAGGAACCAATCAGCTTCCAGATTTTATAGTCAAAGCCTAATTGGACAAGCTGGAATTGGAAGCTGATTGGCTATCATGCACAGCTGCACCAGATTTTGCAATCTCCAGTTTTAGTAAATCCCCCCCTCAGAGTACACAGGAATAATAACACGCCGGACTGTCCCCTCCCCCCCCGACTCACAGGTTAATGGTCCGCTCCAGGGTGAGTGGCTTGGTCTGAGGCAGGTACTTGTTCCCGAACTGGTTGACCCCTCTGGGCCAGCCTGTCTGCGAGCGGTTCGGCGGGATCACCGACATCCTGGTCGGGGAGGAGAGCTGCTGCTGCCTGGGCCCCGGTGCCGCCTCTTCTCTGAGTTTCGAGCGCTCACAGATCCGACAATGGTGAGGCGGAAGGAGCAAAACGTCACTTCCGGCAGCGGGGAGAGGAGCATCATCAGAGTGCGCCGCAGAGAGGGGGGTTCTGGGAAGTGTAGTGTGTAGAGTTGGGAAAGTGGAGGAATGAGTGGGAAGAGGAGGCAGAGAGGAGAAGGGAGCAATGGGGGGAAGAAGAAGGCGAGGGGGCCGGTGAGGGCTGAGCTGTCAGTGTCACTGCTGGAGAAGACTGACCGAGAGGAGGTGAGGAGAGTCTGGGAGAGCCAGGAGACTGCGCAGTGTGGTGAGTGAGGGGGGACAGCTGAGGGAGGGGAAGGAGTCAGGTGGGGTGAACAGAACCCTTGAAGGGTGGACTCTGAAGGAAGAGAAGAGCATATGGGGGGAGTCAGAGGGTGGAGCAGAGCTCCCTTTATGGGTTTGACTCTAGAGAGGGAGCAGAGCCTGTGAAGAGGGGTGGGGAAATGGAGGTAAAGGGGTGAGCTGAGCCACCTGGGGGGGTGGAGTTAGGTGGGGTGAGCAAAGCCCCCCTGGGGGGAGTGGAGTCAGGTGGGTGAGCAAAGCCCTCCTGGGGGGTGAATAAAGCCCCCTGGGGGGGTGGAGTCAGGTGGGGTGAGCAAAGCCCCCCTGGGGGGGGGTGGAGTCAGGTGGGGTGAACAAAGCCCCCTGGGGGGTGGAGTCAGGTGGGGTGAGCAAAGCCACCCTGGGGGGGTTACAAAGCCCCCGGGGGTGGAGTTAGGTGGGGTGAGCAAAGCCCCCCCTTGGGTGGGTGGAGTCAGGTGGGGTGAGCAAAGCCACCCTGGGGGGGTTACAAAGCCCCCGGGGGTGGAGTTAGGTGGGGTGAGCAAAGCCCCCCCTTGGGTGGGTGGAGTCAGGTGAGATGAGCAAAGCCCCCTGGGGGGGGGGGGGGGGGGGGTCAGGTGGGAGAACAGAGCCCCTGGAGGTGGGGGAGTAGGTCAAGGGCCAGACTCTTGATTGGCCCCTCACCATCTGACACTTACCTTCCCTGTGCTCCTATGATGTCTTGTTCTCCTTACCTGGGGAAAATAAAACATGTTTGGCAAATTTCATGTTCAATACAACCTTACCAAAGTAGGCATCATCTCTAATGTCAAAATTCAGAGAAAGGACATGTATGGGACTTTACGTATGCCTGAAATACTATACACATTAATCTATATAAATTTTTATTACAAAAATCCACATTAAAAACATAATAGATATATCCAGGTATATGTTAAAAACACTTAATTTGCTAAGTAAGAGGTCTTAGTTACACCATCAACCTAACCTATTCCAGTTGAGATGTTTGTGTGGCCGATGTAGTATGGTTGCCGTGTTTTGCAGCAGCCCCCCACTTCTTCAGGACCCTATAGACCTCACTTGTATCCACATGTAATAGCCATACAAAATTGCAACGAAAATAAGTGAAAAATCACAAAACTATCAACCCCAAAAAAATAAATAAAAATAAAAAATCTTGCATGATATGCCATAATTCTAACCTCACAGGAAACAAAAGGGGAATAGTTAGAATGATGCAATGACCTCAAGGGTTCTTCATTAGTCCTATCCAGTCCAGAAAAGACAAGGTGAAAACTGGGTTCAAGATCAAGCCCCGGGGGGGGGGGGGGGGGGAGCAAAGTCCTTTTCCTCCACAGGCCAACCCGGGGGCTTGATCTTGAACCCTGTTTTCACCTTGTCTAATCTGGATGGTACCAATGATGAACTCTTGAGCTCATTGTAACATTCTAACTATTCTAAGTTTTTTTTTTTTTTTTTTTTATATATGCATAAATATGCTTTTTTTTCCCCTTTTTTTGTTTGTTTTCTGAGGTTAGATTTATGGCATATCATGTAAGAATGTGTTTTTTATTTATTTTTTTGCATTATTGATGGTTGTGTGATGTTTTGCTTATTTTTATTTGCAATTTTGTATGCCTATCACATGTGGACACAAGTGAGGTCTATAAGGTCCTGAGGTAGCGGGGGCTCCTGTGAAATGCATCGACCACACAGATGTCTCAACTAGGATATGTTAGGTTGATGGAGTAACTATGACCTCTTACATAACAAGTAGAGTGTATTTAACATATACTATAAAACATATCTATTATGTTTTTAATGTGGATTTTTGTAATAAAAATGTATATGTTTTAGGGCTGCAACTAACGATTATTTCAATAATCGATTAGTTGGTCGATTATTGTTTCGATTAATCGGTTAATAACCTTTAAAAAAAGTGTGGTGTATAATTTAATTAATATGTAAAGTTTAAAAAAAAAAAGGCAACTTATTCTTATCTATATGCAGTGGTAAATATAAATAACCAACTATATGGTTAGGGAGCAAAATATTTAATCCACTCTGACAGAAGAGAGATACTTTTTTTTTTTTTTTTTTTTTTGGGCAATTAGTTGTTGGGCAGATTAAAAAACACAAATTGCTGCAAAAACGCATTACATGCTTTTCTGCAGCTTCTCCATTGAAGTATATTGAACCAAAAAAGCACCGTTTTGTGTTTGGAAAGGGTCAGGGACTTTTTTTTAAACGGCAGCGGCTGAAAAAAGCGTATATGTGAACGTGTCTCATAGTAAACCATGTAAATGAACTGTAGTGCGTTTCTGCAAAAAGCACCAAAAAACACATTGATGTGAACCAGGTCTGAGACGTTTAACATAATGGGGGTTAAATAAACTAAAATTAGCCCTTTTATAGTACAAAAAAAAAAAAGCAGATAATCACTACTGTAGGGGTTCATTTTTTTTTTTACTGTAGAACTGTGAAAGTAATATTTACAGTAGCGATTATTTGCTCTTTTTGTATTACTATAAAGGGCTCATTTTAGTTTTTTTTTTTTAACCCCATTATGTCACTGGCCGATTAATCGATTACGAAAATAGTAATCGATTAGTTGTCGATTAATCGATTAGTTGTTTCAGCCCTAATATATTTGAACTTGTGTGTGTGCTATTACGTAAAGGAATGCGTAAAGTCCCATACACCATGTCTTTTCTCTGAATTTTGTTATCCTACTTGAGTATAGCTGTGTGTTGGTTACATATAGTTATTACACACCACCTTTAAAAGCATACTGAAATCAATATAGTTGCATAGTCTTTGATGCTGAGCCTCTACGATCTTACATCTGCATACCAGGAATATTAATTTGGGTAGAATGCTAACCAAACCTTAACAAAGTGGGAGGGTTGGGGTGTATTGCTGTCTGTATCACTGTTTGGGAAATTCTCTCATGTCTTGTTTTGGGGTCTGTCATCACAAAGCATAAAAAGAGGAAATCTAAATCCGAGTTGTCACCAGAAACAGAGGGGAGGTGATATCTCCCAATGGGGACCCTTATACAGGGGACAGCTTATTTCCTGTTGTGTCTATAGGACAGGAGATGAGGGTAAATCTCACCAGTAGGAACAAGGAGAGCAATAAAATCTTGAAAGGTCCTAACGTTACCTTACCAAACCTAAAACTAGAAGTAAAGCTTTTAGCTGGAGTTGCGCTTTAAGTTATCTGAGTTAAGTCTTGCGATATCAGTTCTACTTTATATTCTATAAATATTTATAGGGTTGTAGTGCCCATTTCATGTTCTTCTGATGTAAAAAATGACATGCCCTTTATTTGTGCTCACCTGTAGGCTCTGTTCTTCTGGATTCGGTCCCCTTCCAGCACTGTGTCATCCGTTCTTTCATTGAAAACTCAGCGTTCCTGGATGGGCTGAAAGATGAACTATTGGCCTTGAATTTCCATGACAAATCCAATGACTTGTACAAGTTTCAGCAGGTAGGACAGCAAGCTGGATGAGACAAAGAGCAGGAAAATGCAGAGGCTGATTGTCTTACACAATCTTAGTGTGACACCAAACAACATCCCTATTCTCTAAATATAATATATACATGTAACGGAAACCCCCGTCACACTCCGCTCGAGTGCTTCCGTCAGTATATCGCTTCCTAAGACCCTGAACCTGAGACCAATGGATCTGGCTATAGTAACCCCCCAAGAACCAGACAGTCTTGGAGTACATAAAAAATTGCCTGCTTTATTTAAGATCTCGCACAAATATATACACCAGGATGACAATACAAACTATCCAGAAACCTAATTAACTAATCCTTTAGACAGCCAAGGTGACTCAGAGGCATGACCTTTCAGGACAGACTTGCCATCTTTTAGCTCAGAAGACACAATCAACATGGTCATAAATATAAACACTGCAAACCTCACAATAGCAGAAGCTAATTACAGTCAACAATACAAACAGTGATCTCCCCCCTCCTCAGCCTAGTAGGCAACAATCTATAGTAGGAGTAGACTGTCTGGCTCCTACCCAGTTCTATAGGCCCGTGCTTTCCCTTTCTCACTCTCCCTCATAAGTATCTCCTGGGAGATATTGTGTATAAATTATTAATGTTCTATTTAAGTAACCACCTTCTCATTGTCCATTTTTCTCATTCACCCTGTCCCTCTAATGGACACAGGGTTACTTAGACATAGGAGGTGCATGGAGAGCTTAAACAATGGTTTCCCAACCTCTCCAAGGAATTCTGGGTTCCACTGGCCTTCCTGTCACAATACACATCCACTACTGGCTCTTTAACCACTTGCCATCCGCGCTATGGCCGAATTACGGCCACAGCGCGGATCTCAATTCCCGGGGGCGCGCTGTGATCACGGAGTCCCTGAGACTCAGGTGATCAGCGATACGAGTAAGGGGCGGGTCCCGGCCCCTTACCATGTAATCAGCCCGGCCCCTTACCATGCGATCAGCTGATCACATGATAAAAACAAAAGCACGGTGATCGTTTTTTTTTTTTTTTTCTCCTCCCGCTGACAGCGGAGGAGAAAAAAAAAGCTGATCACCGGCTTATCTTAAAGGGACATCGGTGCCACCTTGCCATCTCCATAAGTGCCACCTGTCAATGCCCACCAGTGCTGCCCATCACTGCCACCCATCGGTGCCCGTCACTGCCGCCTCATCAGCGTACATCAGTGACGGGCAAAAATGACCCACCTGACCCCCTCACTCACCACACTGCGCAGTCTCCTGGCTCTCCCAGACTCTCCTCACCTCCTCTCGGTCAGTCTTCTCCAGCAGTGACACTGACAGCTCAGCCCTCACCAGCCCCCTCGCCTTCTTCTTCCCCCCATTGCTCCCTTCTCCTCTCTGCCTCCTCTTCCCACTCATTCCTCCACTTTCCCAACTCTACACACTACACTTCCCAGAACCCCCCTCTCTGCGGCGCACTCTGATGATGCTCCTCTCCCCGCTGCCGGAAGTGACGTTCTGCTCCTTCCGCCTCACCATTGTCGGATCTGTGAGCGCTCGAAACTCGGAGAAGAGGCGGCACCGGGGCCCAGGCAGCAGCAGCTCTCCTCCCCGACCAGGATGTCGGTGATCCCGCCGAACCGCTCGCAGACAGGCTGGCCCAGAGGGGTGAACCAGTTCGGGAACAAGTACCTGCCTCAGACCAAGCCACTCACCCTGGAGCGGACCATTAACCTGTGAGTCGGGGGGAGGGGACAGCCCGGCGTGTTATTATTCCTGTGTACTTTGTGAGGGGGATTTAATAAAACTGGAAAGTGCAAAATTTGGTGCAGCTGTGCATGATAGCCAATCAGCTTGTCCAATTAAGCTTTGACTATAAAATCTGGAAGCTGATTGGTTCCTATGTAGAGCTGCAGCAGATTTTGCACTTTTCAGTTTAAGTAAATGAACCCCAACGTGTTGTGGTATACAGGGGAACAGGGTATACTTACGAACGCCCGACCTACGAACAACCCCTACTTACGAACGGGTCGCTGCGGGGACCCTCCGCCATTTTTCGGCGTCTTTCGGCCGTTCTGCGCATGCGCGGCCATACGGAGCTTCGGAAAATGCCGTAAATGTCCGTAATTTGCCGTGCATGCGCAGAACAGCAATAGACGGAACATCGGAAATGTCCGGAAATCTCCGTATTTGTCGGTCTGCGCATGCGCGGCCGACTTACGAACATTTCCGACTTCCGTACAGGCGGGCAGTCCCTAACGAGTTTGTAACTCGGGGACCCCCTGTAGATAAGAGGGGTGAGGAGTCAGTGTATGGATGACATTTGTACTATTGGATGGAGTGGGGAAGGGTTACAACCTCTGGCAGGTTATGTTTTTGCGGTCTGTGAACATTTCTCCTCACTTCCTGTCCCTGAGACACAACAGGAAGTCAGAGAAAATCTCACAAAGAGAGCGGAATTCCCCTCTTAGTGCTCATTTACAGGGGCAGAAACAACGCTGCATCTCGGTGTGTACAACACATTGTTGCGTACACATCGCTATACTAATCAATGAGCCCATGCATGCAGCTGTGTCTATACACAGGAAATATCCATAGGCCTATGTGAATGAGCCCAGCCATAAACCTTACAATCTTTGATCACATTTGGATTTACTTAAACGATGTTCTATGATGACCTACCTGATCTACCCAACCAATCTGTGTCCATTCAGGCAGGCCCTTTTGCTTCGTAGTTGTTGGTGGATCTAAAGGAGATTATACAATCTGTACAATGAGCTTTAGACAATTTGTCCTCGGAACAGGCAACCTTATTGGACGATTTGCTCTCACCTCTTGTTCTGGGCTCTACACAAGATTTTGGCTTTCCCCCACACTGTCTTGGCAGAAATGATCACCAGGACAAAAGGAGGAGTAAATATCCCCACTGGGGGCTCAAACGGCAATACAAGACAGAGGGTCTAACTTTCCCCTACTATATCCAAGCAAAGCTTACCTAGAGATACGTTTTTAAATCTTTTGTCTGGTTTTTAGTTGTCTGTGACCTCATTACGACAATTTTCCTTACTACTTGTCCCTGTGACACTCCACAAGAAGTGGGAAGTTAGAACCAACGAGAAAACTCTGGACAGCCGCACTCCGAGGGAAATTTTTCTTGTGCCTTTTAGTGAAAACCTGGGATCACGTAATGCAACCCACAGCAAAGCGATGCAGGAAACTGACGCGTTTCACACTATATTAAGTGCTTACTCTGTTTTCCTTCTACAAAAAGTGGGAGGTGTCATTATCCCCAGGATACAGGGAAAGGAGCGGTGTAGTCATCTGAAGGCCTCACACTAAGGATGAGCGCTGGTGTGTTGGCACAGCCCAAGTGCAGAGCCCGCCAGGAAGTCGGCGCTGCGCTAATCACAAGCAGTGAGACATTTCCCGTTCTCTGCAGCCGCACATCAGGAAATGTCTCACTGCCTGTGATCAGCGCAGCGCCGACTTCCTGGCGGGCTGTGCGCACAAGCCTGAGCTCATCCTTACCTCGCACCAAATGGGAGGTCTGGCTATCCCCTGGACACACAGGAAATGGGAGGTGTGGTTGTAGTTTCATAGTTAGTAAGGTTGAATAAAGACACCAGTCCATCCAGTTCAACCTGAGTGAGTGTCTACAACTGTCCCTATCCCTGTACATTGCACACTCACATTTGGTCCCTACCCTCAAGGAGCCCACAATCCAAGGTCCCCATTCATATACTGGGGCCAATTTTTTGGACAGAAGCCAATTAACCTACCAGCACGTCTTTGAAGTGTGGGAGGAAACCCACTCAGGCACAGGGAGGACATGCAAACTCCAGGCAGGTAGTGTCAGGGTTGGGATTTGAACCAGCGACCCTTCTTACTGCTAGGTGAGAGTGCTAACCACTACACCACTGTGCCGCCTGACACCGGAAATTGGAAACAAGGTCATCCCCGGTAAACATGGGAGGTGTGGTCATCCCTGGGATAGGAAGGCACAGATAGCAATAAAAAACATTAAACTTTCGAAACTGCCCGCTCTACTAATAATGCATTTCTATCTCTTTTGGAGAGTTCTCCTTTAACGTCTGTCCTCAAATGAAATGAGCGGTAATCTCACCAATGAGGACATAGATGGAATAAATACCTAACAGAGGCTCTAATCCTTCCCCTGCTTCTTTTTTTTTTTTTTTGAATCGAACAAAATGTTTTGTCTAGAGTTAAAGCTGAACTCTGGGCTGGAGACAGTTGTCCTTGCAGTGACAACTCCTCTGCATTGCAGGGATTAACTGCCTGGTTGCCGGGGGGGATGATTAAGTAGGTGATACTCAAAAAATTTGAATATCGTGCAAAAGTTCATTTATTTCACTAATGCAACTTAAAAGGTGAAACTAATATATGAGATAAACTCATTACATACAAAGCAAGATAGTTCAAGCCGTGATTTGTCATAATTGTGGTGATTATGGTTTGCAGCTCATGAAAACCCCAAATCCACAATCTCAGAAAATTAGAATATTACATGCAATCAATAAAACAAAGATTTGTACATGGAACAATATCGGACCTCAGTATAAAAGTATAAGCATGCAAATGTACTCAGTACTTAGTTTGGGCCCCTTTTTCAGCAATTATTGCCTCGATGTGGCATGGTATGGAAGCTATCAGCCTGTGGCACTGCTGAGGTGTTATGGAAGACCAGGATGCTTCAATAGCGGCCTTCAGCTCTTCTGTAATGTTCGGTCTCATGTCTCTCATCTTTCTCTTGGCAATACCTCATAGATTCTCTATGGGGTTTAGGTCAGGCGAGTTTGCTGGCCAATCAAGCACAGTAATCCCACGGTCATTGAACCAGGTTTTGGTGCTTTTGGCAGAGTGGGCAGGTGCCAAGCCCTGCTGGAAAATTAAGTTGGCATCCCCATAGAGCTCGTCTGCAGAAGGAAGCATGAAGTGCTCCAAATACTCCTGGTAGATGGCTGTGTTGACCCTGGACTTAATGAAGCACAGTGGACCAACAGCAGCAGATGACATGGCTCCCCAAATCAACACAGACTGTGGAAACTTCACACTGGACTTCAAGCATCTTGCAGTGTGTGCCTCTCCATTCTTCCTCCATACTCTGGCTCCTTGGTTTCCAAATGAGATGCAAAATTTGCTCTCGTCAGAAAAGAGGACTTTGGACCACTGAGCAACAGACCAGGTCTGTTTTTCTTTAGCCCAGGTAAGACGCTTCTGACGTTGTTTGTTCAGGAGTGGCTTGCCAAGAGGAATACGACATTTAAAGCCCATGTCCAGGATCCGTCTGTGTTGTGGCTCTTGATGCACTGACTCCAGCCTCAGGCCACTCCTTGTGAAAGTCCCCAACACTTTTGAATGGCCTTTTCCTGACAATCCTCTCCAGTCATCCCTGCTGCTTGTGCACCTTTTTCTTCCACACTTTTCCCTTCCATATAACTTTCTATTAATGTGCTTTGATACAGCACTTTGGGAACATCCAACTTCTTTTGCAATTACCTTTTTTGAGGCTTTCCCTCCTTATGGAGGGTGTCAATGATGGTTTTCTGCACAACTGTCGGGTCAGCAGTCTTTCCCATGATTGTGATTCCTACTGAACCAGACTGAGAGACCATGTAAAGGCTCAGGAACCCTTTGCAGGTGTTATGGCTTAATTAGCTGATTATAGTGGGACACTTTGAGCCTAGAATATTGCACCTTTTCACAATATTCAAATTTTCTGAGATTGTGGATTTGGGGTTTTCATGAGCTGTAAACCATAATCATCACAATTATGACAAATCATGGCTTGTACTATCTTGCTTTGCATGTAATCAGTCTACCTCGTATATTAGTTTCACCTTTTAAGTTGCATTAGTGAAATGAACTTTTGCACGATATTCAAATTTTGAGTATCACCTGTACTTACCCTATTTCTCGCTCCCCCAGCAGCTGGTACTTCCCTCACCGTTTGCCCCTGGGATGCGTTTTCACCCTATTCCAATCCCCCTTTTAAAAAAAGTGCATTTAAAGTGTTAGTTAATCTTATTTAGATAACTTTTTCAAATAAAAATCCTACCTTTCACAGCAGGGGCTGTGCATCCTAAACAAGAATGAGAGGAGACCACTGGTAAAAGCAGCTTGCAAAGTAAGCATTAGTTTACAAAACAAAGACCTTCATATTAATGTGCTGGGAAGCTAATGCACAGGGAATTTTTTGCAAGTGTCATTAAAGGGGAACTTATTCTTGAGTTGCAGCGGGGCTCCAAAAGCAACTTTTTCTTGAGGCCACACTTCAGGAAGAACTATAACTAACCACAATTGACTCATCCGAGGTGCCAAGTGCGTGTAAGAATTGGTGCAGTTTTGATCTGAGTGTCCATAGTGTATTTATTATTCTGTTTGTGCTGGCTTGTGGCTCCACCCAGGCTGAAGCCCAATTTGTGGGCATTCCTGTAGGTGAGCTACAGCCAGAGCAGTAGTCGCAGCCCCCTTTCTTGCAGTGTTTCAGCTTATCCTTCCAGCACTGACTGTGCACAGTTGTTTGTATACTTTTCCCAGGCCATGTCCAGACAACCAAGGATGCCAGGGAGGAAGTTATAGTCTGTGATCAGCCTCTGACTGTGGGAAGTTCCCTGAGTCCAGGTGACTGAGATTGCCAAGGAGGAGGTTATATAAACTCTCCCACCAGTCAGCACAGCCTGTGTTTACCAGCAGCCGGCGGATCACACAGTTCTGCCCCCAGGTGGATTTGATTTAAATTATGATTTAAATCGCTAGTAAAAAGGCTTGATTTAAATCGACTCAATTTAAATCATAATTTTTAAAGAGCCGCTGTCATCTCTGTCCCGCAGCAGCTCCTCCTCTGACCCCGCTGTTGACTCACCGACAGTCCCATTCACTTTAATGGGATGGCTGATGATGCGGCAGTGACACAACAAGGTGAAGGACATGGCAGCAGCAAGTGAGTGGATGCCCGCTAACAGGTGCTGCCATGGTGGATCTGAAATGACAGGTGCCTTTTTAAATGTAAGGACTTATTCTTGCTGGTAGTTAGAATCTTATATTTGCAAACAAAATTAAGGTTTCCTATTCAGAATAATGAGCTGTCAGGTTAGTAAAACAGCGATATCAGAACCAATTCAATCATACAATTTTTGTAGTGTACATAGATTTGCAAAACAATGGGATAAAGGAATATTCCTGAACTTTGTTTTTTCTCATGGTTGTTGTGAAATTGTGTGAATGCATCAATGCTATCTCAGCTTGCAGGGCTTTGATTGAATGAGTTTACCAAGAATGAAAATATTGCAGAATATACAGCCTTGTGATGCATAACTAAGCTCCATTTCATGCCGAATAAACTAAATTATTAATGTATCTTAAAAAGAAAACTATCTTTTAGATTTTTACTCCAAAAGCATTTTATTAAAATACATTTGATAAAAATAAGATAAAAAAAAAAAACATTGATTTTATATCCACCCTGGTTCTGTCAGTTCTGAGTGCATGTGTGTGAACGTTGATCTGACTTCTCCCCCTTGCTGTGCTGAATAGCGCTCATCTCCAGTATGTGCCTGCTGCCAGAGCCGAGTGCTGTCATTAAGACCTCATTAAGTATTCTCCCTTTTGAGCAGTGTGGTCAAACAGTAGTGAGGGGGGATGTCATCCAACCAAACTGCTAAGTTACTACAGCATTGATTCCTTTGGTATGGGGCTGGGTGCCAAGCCCCAGCCAACAGTGAAACTGTTAGACCCCCTTCACACTGAGGCGCTTTACAGGCGATATAGTGCTAAAAATAGCGTCTGCAAAGCACCTCTCCTTTCACTCCAATGTGAAAGCCCGAGGGGCTTTCACACTGGAGCGGTGCGCTGCAGGACGCTCAAAAAAATCCTACTAGCATCTTCTCTTGAGGTGCTGTAGGAGCAGTGTATAGCGCCCCTGCCCATTGAAATGGGCAGTGACTGCAAAGCGCTGCTGCAGTGTCGCTTTTAACGCTTTATCGACTGTCAACGGGGGCTAAAAGTGCCCCGCTAGCGCCCGAAAACGACGGTAAATCGCTAAAAATGGTGGCGCTTTACCGCATAGCTCAGTGAAAAAGTGCCCTTACTTTACTAGACATTTTTAGGAAGTTGTGACATCGCTTTGACTCTTATGGTTTATGTACATCAGGTATATCGTATTGTATTTCAAGATTCTGATAAAATCTTAAAGAAACTTAGGGCATCATTGCTCAGATTCACAAAACTACAGTGAGGAGAATGTCTGTGTGTTATCTGATTTTTATTCTACTTTTGTATTTTCAGATATCCTCTTACAAATTACACATTTGGTACAAAGGAGCCTTTATATGAGAAGGACAGCTCTGTGGCGGCCCGGTTCCAGCGAATGCGGGAAGAGTTTGATAAGATTGGAATGAGGCGCACTGTGGAAGGGGTTCTGATCGTTCATGAACATCGGCTACCTCATGTCCTCCTCCTGCAACTGGGAACCACATTTTTTAAGCTGTGAGTTGGGCTACCAGCATTTGTCTTACATTGTAGAGAAATCCCGCTGCTCACAGATAACGTCTGGCTATAGTACTTGGACTGCAGTGTGGATAATGAGGTGCCACTGCTGCAGAGACAATATTTTGGACGAATGATCGGATGGCTGCACCTCTCACTCAATGCAAAAACGGCTTTATTAATGTATACAAAAGTCCATAAAAACAACCAACACTGACAGGCAGGGGAAGGACAGAGCGGTTGACATGTTTCACATGAAGTACATGCTTTATCAAAACCAACAGTGTGGATGTTCTGCATTGAGTGAAAATGCAGCCATCTGATCATTCGTCCACTATTGTTTTACATTGTGCGTTTCTCAGTGACATTGTAAAGTTAGTGCAGCATTACTTATTAGTCACAGTAGTTTGGAACTGTAGAAGTACCAAGTCAATGAGCTAAAAAGCGAAAGAATGTTTGCACCCACACATTAGTCTGGGTTTATATTGTTGCTCTGCATTCATATTGGCACCCCAATGCACTTGCCGGTTTAATACGGCCCCCTGGTAATTTGGATATATATATATATCTTTTGTGGCCCCCAGGATATATACCGTATTTATTGGCACTGCCTCGGAGGGGACAGGGAGAGGATGGGATGAGTGCCATCATATTACATACAGAAGAATCTCCTGTTTACTCGGCGGCGTCTGAGAGGCCGCCGAGTAAACAGGAGATTCTCCTGCATGTAATCTTTTGGCACTCACCCCCCCCCCTCCCTGTCCCCTCGGGGGCTGCACTGATGGCACTTGTGAGGCTGCAGATGGGCACTGATTGGGCTGCATCGATGGGCACTGACCCCTTATTTTGCTTCACAGTTCTTTATTTAAAATTTAAGTTTTCCTGAAACTTCCCTCTTAAAGTGACTTAGACCCCATACACACTATTAGATTATCTGCAGACTTTTGTCTTCAGATTTACCAAAACCATGTAGTGCAAGGGCCTGCCTGATTGCATACAAATTGAAAATCTTAAGGTTTGACCTCATATTATATGGTTTTGGTAAATCTGAAGACAAAAGTCTGCAGATAATCTAATAGTGTGTATGGGGTCTTAGTCCTGAGTGGCGCTCAGGGATTCATTGGGGGCCACAAAAGAGATGTGTGTGTGTGTGTGTATGTATGTATGTATGTATGTATGTATGTATGTGTGTGTGTGTGTGTGTGTATATATATTTTCCTCAGTTTAGGCCGATACGTATTCTTCTACATATTTTTGGTAAAAAAAAATCGCAATTAGCGATTATTGATTGGTTTGTGCAAAAGTTATAGCGTTTACAAAATAGGGGATAGTTTTATAGCATTTTTATTAATATTTTATTTTTTTACTAGTAATGGCGGCGGTCAGCGATTTTTTTTTTTTTTTTTTTTTTTTTTTTTTTATTGTGACTGCAACATTATGGCGGACACATCGGATATTTTTGACACATTTTTGGTCATTTATTGTCATTTATACAGAAATCAGTGCTATTTAAATGCACTGATTCCTATGTAAATGACACTGACAGTGAAGGAGTTAACCACTAGGGGGCGGGGAGGAGTTAGTGTGACGTGTGTGTGTGTGTGTGTTTTATTTATTTATTTTTTTTACAGTAGGGGGCGTGGCTGACGTCTGACGTCACTGATCTGCTTTCCCGATGACAGGGAACAGCCGATCAGTGACAGGCGGTGTAGGAAGCACGGGGAGAGGTTTGTTTACACAGACCTCTCCACATTCTTTAGCTCTGTGACACGATCGCGGGGCACCAGCAGCGTTCGGGTCCCGCGGCCGCGGAGCTCCCGACCGGGCAATTAAAGGGGACGTACCGGTACGTGCTTTTGCCCAGCCGTGCCATTCTGCCGACGTAAATGTGCAGGAGGCGGTCGGGAAGCGGTTAAGGTCATGTTTATTGCATTACAACAATGTGAATCCAGTCTTATAACTTTATATCCATTCTTCATAACCATCTGGGTATAGTATTCACAAGGGGCATTGCCAAGATGCATAGACTGCACCTGAAGCCTCTGTTAGCTTACAAATGGATGTGGTTGATCTATGTGGGGTGTACCCCCTAATTTTGCTATAGGGTTTGCACAAGCTGATTACATAAACCACAGTGGGCTGCAGGAACCTTCAGTCTGTGGACGGTTCCATGCAGCCATCTAGTGCCTGTGCAATATTGTAACTAGCCAGGTAGGAAGAAGAGATATAAAACCATATTGCCATGTTGGTCTGTCACCTGGTCCAATTATACATAGCACTGTCTTCCTAGATATACTGCTTTGTGCAAAGTGGAGTATTCCAGGTTTTAAAAATCCTGGAGTGCTCCAGAAAACAGTGAACAGACCGAGCAGATGTGTAATAGTGATAAGGCAAACCTGTGGCCATATTAATAATTTTACATTTTGTGAACGATTAACTTACATTTCAGCATATTCCTTTTTACTTTTTTTGCAGGCCAGGGGGTGAACTGAATCCAGGTGAAGATGAAGTGGAAGGGTTGAAACGACTCATGACAGAAGTATGTCATCGTTTTAAATCGCTTGTTCAGTTTTGCCAGCAAACTTAGACTGGAAATGCATACAAAGGTCACTTTGCTACAATGTAAAGTAGTGAGTGTACAGCTTGTATAACAGTGTAAATTTGCTGTACTCTCAAAATAACTCAACACACAGCCATTAATGTCTAAACTGCTGGCAACAAAAGTGAGTACACCCCTAAGTGAAAATGTCCAAATTGGGCCCAAAGTGTCAATATTTTGTGTGGCCACCATTATTTTCCAGCACTGCCTTAACCCTCTTGGGCATGGAATACACCAGAGCTTCACAGGTAGCCACTGGAGTCCTCTTCCACTCCTCCATGACAACATCACGGAGCTGATGGGTGTTCTAGACCTTGCGCTCCTCCACCTTCCATTTTAGGATGCCCCACAAATGTTCAATAGGGTTTAGGTCTGGAGACATGCTTGGCCAGTCCATCACCTTTTACCCTCAGCTTCTTTAGCAAGGCAGTGGTCATCTTGGAGGTGTGTTTGGGGTCGTTATGTTGGAATACTGCCCTGCGGCCCAGTCTCTGAAGGGAGGTTATCATGCTCTGCTTCAGTATGTCACAGTACACGTTGGCCTTCATGGTTCCCTCAATGAACTGTAGCTCCCAAGTGCCAGCAGCACTCATGTAGCCCCATACCATGACACTCCCACCACCATGCTTGACTGTAGGCAAGATACACTTGTCTTTGTACTCCTCACCTGGTTGCCGCCACACACACTTGACATCATCTGAACCAAATGCGTTTATCTTGGTCTCATCAGACCACAGGACATGGTTCCAGTAATCCATGTCCTTAGTCTACTTGTCTTCAGCATACTGTTTGCGGACTTTCTTGTGCATCATCTTTAGAAGAGGCTTCCTTCTGGGATGACAGCCATGCAGACCAATTTGATGCAGTGTATGGCGTATTTTCTGAGCACTGACAGGCTGACCCCACCCCACCCACCCTTTAAACCTCTGCAGCAATGCTGGCAGCACTCATACCTGTATTTCCCAAAGACAACCTCTGGATATGACGCTGAGCACGTGCACTCAACTTTTTTGGTCGACCATAGCGAGGCCTGTTCTGAGTGGAACCTGTCCTGTTAAACCGCTGTATGGTCTTTGCCACCATGCTGCAGCTCAGTTTCAGGGTCTCGGCAATCTTCTTATAGCCTAGGCCATCTTTATGTAGAGCAACAATTTTTTTCAGATCCTCAGAGTTCTTTGCCATGAGGCGCCATGTTGAACTTCCAGTGACCAATATGAGCGAGTGAGAGCGATAACTCCAAATTTAAGACACCTGCTCCCCATTCACATCTGAGACCTTGTAACACTAACGAGTCACATGACACATAGGGCGGCACAGTGGTGTAGTGGGTAGCACTCTCGCCTAGCAGTAAAAAGGGTCGTTGGTTTGAATCCCAAACATGACACTACCTGCCTGGAGTTTGCATGTTCTCCCTGTGCCTGCGTTGGTTTCCTCTGGGTACTCAAGTTTCCTCCCACACTCCGAAGACATGCTGGAAGGTTAATTGGCTTCTGTCCAAAATAAATTGGCCCTAGTATATGAATTGTGAGTTGGGGACTGATGTGAGTGTGCGATGTATGTGTGGAGCTCTGCGTAAATTGACAGCGCTATATGGGTACCTTTTAAATATAATAGATTAGCATCTTAATGAGACACAATGTACAGGGATAGGGACAATTGTAGATGCACTGACACACCCACTCAGGTTGAACTGGATGGACGGTTGCCTTTATTCAACCTTGCTAACTATGTAACACCGGGGAGGGAAAATGGCTAATTGGGCCCAATTTGGACATCTTCACTTAGGGGTGTACTCACTTTAGTTGCCCGTGATTTAGTTCAAGGTTTTTATTTACCTCCTGATACACCACTTTCCGCTTCCTTAGTTTACAAATACAACTGTATTTCAAGATGATTGTTCACTTGAAGTTTTCACTGGATCTTAATTTAAATTACTAATCTTTAGAATACAAAACCTTTTTTTTTTTTTTTAACTCCTAGAGATGCATGGATTGCTTATTCTAATAAGTCATCATGAGAGGTGGATCTTGGTTCTCTGTCAAGTGAGCATTGGAATAAACCATGATGATGAAACTTCAAGCAAACACTAATTGCATAGTTCAATAGCAGATTTTTTGTTTAGCTACCAAAAGATTAATTTTGGTAAGCCAATTTTGTGATACACACAACGGCTACTAATCGGGAAATTACTGCTACTTCCTGGGTCAGTGGTAACTGCTTCATAGCTCAGCTACCTGTTCATTGAGCAGATATGATGATGATGCTGATTCATTGTCCAGTGACCAGACTAAAGGCAGAAAGGTGACACAGGACGCTGTATTGCTGAACCAGCAAATAATTGTCATCTGCTAGACTTTGCAGTGTGGTAGAGGTAGGGAAATGCCCAGACTTACAAACCCTTGGGTGAATAAAACCGTAACCATGTATATGCGTTTCAACTGTGTGTTAGCAGTTCTGCCTTCATATTACACGGCTGTCCATCCCTTAAAACAGGCCAAATGGTTACTTTTAGGTAAATAGTGCACAGTCCCATGGTTTGCTTTACAACATAGCCAGCATACCCTAGAATGTGCAAAAAAATGTAAATTGTGAAGATAAGTGATTCCCAGTACCGTGCAGTCACAGGCTAGTCTGTCCAGATACCTCTTTGGAGATTTATTTCATCTGGCTTTTCCCCCTTGTCTGTCTAGTTAACAGCATTTTTGGAAAAAAAAAAATATATAAATGTAGCAGCCTGCATGTTTTTTTCTCAGTTTTCTTGTTTATATAATTTATACATCTGTTTATAGAAACGTGAATCCTATATAAAGGGATGATAACTGTGTGCTGTTCAAAATGCTTTTATACATTTTTTTTGTTTTATTCAATTTTTTTTGTCAGTGCCATTTTGTAAAATGTTTTTTTTTTTCTCCTTGTAGATTCTTGGCAGGCAGGACGGGGTGCAGCAGGACTGGGTAATAGATGACTGCATTGGCAATTGGTGGAGGCCAAACTTTGAGCCCCCACAGGTTAGTAGTGCAAACATTTCTAACTGATATGTGTTTAGTTCATTACCCCCAAAAAAATAAAGAAATTTACTTTTTTGTTTTTGTTTTTTTCAGTATCCATATATTCCTGCACACATTACAAAACCCAAAGAACACAAGAAGTTGTTTCTGGTGCAGCTGCAGGAGAAAGGTAAAAAAAAAAAACCTGTCAATGACTTGGTAGAAACTTTAAGATGCATGACTAGGTAGCTGGGTCTACCAGGCACATTTTTTTTTTTAATAAGTAAGCATCTTGTCAAATTTTAAAAAAGAAAAAAATTCTAGTTAAATGCTCCACCAAATATTAGTTCATTTGCACGTATAATATACTAACCACAACTCCTGTTCTGAACATTCTGTTACACACTATATACATAGATGTCCCCAGAAGGCTATAAAGTGTTTACCTGTCTTGAAGAAACCACTGTTCAACGCTAGTGTGGTGTCAGGTCATGTTACCAGATGCTAGCAGTTTTGTGAAGAAAGCAAAGCTTAATGGGAAGACCATCAAAGTTCTGTTTGGTTTAATTTCTGTCCCCTTAATCACTTCAGCTGAGGTCATGTGCTCAAATGATATTTATTTCTGGTGTGTGATTAGATGCCGTGAAAGCCCAAAAGCAGCAGTTTCTTCAGGGTATTTATTTTTAGACCTCTTTTTACCCTCCATGTATGATCCACTAATGAAAAAGTCACCTTTTAATTTGGAAGGAGAAGTCACCGTAGACATAGATATGGTGTTGCTGCTTAGTATTAAGAATCCATTGAAACTGGCCTTGGGCCCCAGAAGTGGCTCACAGTGGTACTTGCAACCAGCCTATTGGGGATTACAGTCATGCATATGAATTTGAGTTTGCCCCCCTAACCACCTATAATAGAAGATTTTCCAGCAATGACCTGTACCTTGTCCATAGTTGGTAAAGCAACTGGTTTACTGCAAAGGATTACCAGTAATTCATCTTGTGTTAATTCTGTCATTTAGAGACATGATTAGCCCTGCATAGGTGTCAAAAATATGTATAATATGTAGTTTCAGGTCATTTTGCAGGAGATGACAGCAATAGTTGAGTGTGAAGAGGGCAAGTACAATCAGGTTATGGTGCCCCCCATGCATGGCACATGTTATTTTACTAAGTATAGACAAGTACAGTTTTAAATATGTTTTGTAAGAGTATCCCTTAAAAAAAAAAAAAAAAAAAAAAATAAAGTCAGCAGCTACAAATACTGCAGCTGCTGACTTTTAATAATCGGACACTTACCTGTTCCAAGGTCCAGCGATGCGGGGGGTCAAAGCTCCGCTCGTCCCCCGATCCGCTCGGCTGCGCCAGCATTGCAGCTGTGGGCACCCGGCTGTAGCTTCACAGCAGGGCACCCACTGCGCGAGCAGCACGCCGTGATTGGTCGCGCAGTCATCTGGGACCTGTCGCGTGTCCCAGATGACTGACGGGAGGGAGGGAGCCCTTCCTGCGCCGAGGGGAAGTGATGTCACTTAGCCCGGGCATCGAAGGAGGCAGACTGCGAGGGACCCCCTAGCAACAGGCATTTGGAGGTGAGTAAAGTAAAACATTTCCAATTTAATTTTTTTAAGCATTTTAAGCATTTTTTTTTATTTTTAGGGGGAAACGCCACTTTAACCTCTCCATATGTGATTTACTGGACTGTTAACACTTCAGATAAGTTTGCTATTAAAGAGTTGGAGACGCCATCATTTGCCCATGCAGGACAAAGTTACAAAGGCAAATCCACTCTGCACTACAAGTGCACTTGGAACTGTAGATCTGAGGGGGAAGCTCTGCTGATTTTATCATCCAATCATGTGTAAGCAAAAATGCTGTTTTTTATTTTCCTTGCATGCCCCCCTCAAATCTTCAGCAACTGCACTTCCAAATGCACTTGTAGTGCAAAGTGGATTTGCCTTCAGTAAATAAACCCCTTGTCTCCTACCCCTTTAGTTTCACCTTGTCTGCGCTCTCTTGCAGCTTCTTCCCTTACTGCAGATAGTGCTAAAATCTGTGGTGTTGGTAACCTTGGGGGAGTGTTGTCACTTCTTCAATCATATGACTGTGCTCTAACCTAGCGATTGGCTGCTAGGCCCAGGCGATTTTTCACCAGAGAACAAGACACATGATGCCCATACCTGAAAGTGCTGGGTACTTTTGACAGGAAGGCATTACACAGCAGCTAATTTGAGTATAAGG
>CM053034.1:47090665-47261773 GCA_028564925.1 Lithobates sylvaticus | reverse complement strand
TGGGTTCACAAAGGTTAGAGTCACAGATTTATGTGCATATTGGCAGGGCTGGGATGAGGGGTGGGCAGGAGGGACAGCTGCCCTGGGCACTGTGGTATCATGAGAGGTGGGGGTGCCATGAGAAGATTGGGGGGAGGGGAGCGGCAGGGGGTATGCATTGTTATAGGAGGGAACATTTTGCTATAAAGTTGTGATTTGGGGGGGGGGACTTGTACTAGAAGGGGGGATTTGTTTTTTTTGCTAGAAGAGGTGAAATGATGGAGGGGATTTGTGCTACGAGGGAAAATTGAGGGGAGGGGGGGTGGGGGTTGTGCTAGTAGGATGGATGGGGGGAATTTGTGCTGAGAGGGGGATTTGGAGTGCGAGGATGTTTACTGGGAGGGGACATTTGTGTGGTGGAATATTTGTGCTAAGAGGGGTGATTTTTTTTGGGGGGGGGGTTGGTTTGTGCAGGGATTTTTTGCTGGAAGTGAGGATTTAAGGGGGGATTGGGGGGAAAACATCTGTGCAGGGAGGGTGATTTCAGCAGGGGGGTGGTTTTTTCCTAGGAGGAGGGTGCAGATTAGTGCTTTTTTTTTTAGGGGGGGGGGGATTTTTGCTGACATATAATGCTCATACATCTTAGATCCTTCAAAGTGCATTGATGCATCAAAAAAACTGTAATGTCAAACAGATGAGAACTAGCACCATTCAAATCAATGACTAACCTGAGTACATGTATTGATGTGTATTAAATTACAAAAAATGACATTTAATTTACAATGCATAGGTATAAATAAACACTATAACTGTAACTTTCACAAAAAGTTGGGTGTAAATTGCCTATGTTTGATACCGGCTCACATTCAGAATGTCTTTGTAACGTCTGTTTTTGGCGGATTGGATGGCAGAGGGGTGTCAGCGGACACATCTCCGCTGACCTCCGTCTCCCCATAGGAGTCAATGGATGGCCCGCTCAGATCTGCCTGAAAATGGACATGCGGATCCGAGCGGGCTTGTCGCGTGAAAGGGGCCTAAAGGTAGTAGGATGAAACCAACTGAAACTCACCATCATCTTCTTCTTTGGAATCTGGATGTGGTACAAACAAAGGCTCAGCAGGCCAGCACATGTCATCAGTCCATTCTAGCATTTCCTTTGTAACAATGTCAAACTTCACTATCTAAATAATGTACACCAGAGATTATGGTTATTACAAAGACTCCAACCCAGCAAACACATGCACAGAAGTTAGCATTTAGAAAAATGTCAGGTTTGAATACAGTAAACCCCCCTCCATCGCTGGGGTTACGTTCCGGACCCACCCGCGAAAAGTGAAAAACCGCGAAATAGAAAGACCCTATTTAAATACACCCTAGGCATGTTTTCTTAATTTTTTAATAGCATTTAAAGGTCTTTAAACACACTTTTATGCAATAGAAACACATTAAAGATAGAGAGAGAGATCAAGAGGATTTTTAAAACACAAAAAATATTGTCTTAACAGTACAGTATACTGTACAGTACAGTAAAAAATAGAGTACATAACTGCGAAAATGGCGAAATATTACCACAATATCAGAATAACAGGTCCTAATTAAAATACTGCGATATACCGGGACCGCAATAACTGAACAGCAATATAGCGGGGGTTTACTGTACATTTACATGTATTTATGTGTACTTTGTTGATTCATAAATATGTAAGGAAGACTTAAAGCGATATTAAACCCAAAAGCAAACATTTACTATACTGCAGCTTTCCGTTTCTTATGCCCCGTACACACCATCGGAAATTCCACCAGCAAAAGTCCGATGTGAGTTTTTGGTCGGAAATTCCGACCATGTATATGCTCCATCAGACTTTTGCTGGCGGAATTCCCGCCAGCAAAAGATTGAGTGCAGGTTCTCAATTTTTCGGTCGGAAAAAGTTCCGATCGGAAATTCCGATCGTCTGTACAAATTCCGACGTGCAAAATTCCTACGCAGGCACGGAAACAATTAGACGTATGCTCGGAAGCATTGAACTTAATTTTCTCGGCTCGTCGTAGTGTTGTACGTCAATGCGTTCTTGACGGTTGAAAGTTCAGAGAACTTTTGCTGACCGTGTGTATGCAAGACAAGCTTGAGCGGAATTCCATCGGAAAAAACATCCAAGTTTTTTCCGACGGAAAATCCGCTCGTGTGTACGTGGCATAAGAGGTAATTCTTAAGGCCCGTACACACAATCGGACTTTTTGACAACAAACATGCAAATTAGCTGTTTTGGACCAACATCCAACCGTGTGTACGCTCCATCGGACCAACTTTTTCAGTTTTCATCTGACTTTTGTTGGCTGTGCGAACGGACCAACTTTCTGCCAACAAAAGTCTGATGGAGCAAAGTCTGATCGTGTGCACAGAAAACCATAGGACTTTTGTACAAAGTACAAACACCCATGCTCAGAACCAATGCAAAAGATCAGACAACAATACAGAAGTTGACCAAAGGTGGTGGTAAAGAGCAGAAAAACCACGTGATTTGATGAAAGTTGGCTGAAAAAGTCCTGCTGTGTGTATGCAATACAAGTTCAGGGCCGACGCCCTTTGTACAAAAATCCACGGGAAAGTTTGTAAAAAGTCCTATCGTGTGTATGAGGCTTTAGGCTTTCTTTTATTTTCACCTGGTGATCTGGCCAGTAAGTCAGTTGTTTTTCTCCTGCAGATGCAGCAATTCGAGGATTGAGACAAACCATTTACCACTGACAGGGGTGCCTATAATGATCAGCTATCCCAAAAGGAAAAAAAAAGGAAAAAAACTTGCTGTAACTGCTTAAAAAGTGTTAGCTGGAGTTTGGCTTTAATGTTAGTGCATCTAAAGCCTCATACACACGATCGGACCTTGTACAAACTTTCCTGTGGATTTTTGTACATGTTTTTGTTGGCCCCAAGTTGGTATTGCATACACACGATCGGACTTTTTAGGCAACAAACATGAACGTAGTGACGTTTCAACGTACTGACGACACTTCAAAAGAGGGCGTTCAATTACTCCAGCGCCACCTTTGGTCAACTTATGTATTGTTGTCTGATCTTTTGCATTGGTTCTGAGCATGTGTGTTTGTACTTTGTACAAAAGTCTGATGGTTTTGTGTACACACAGTCGGACTTTGCTCCATCGGACTTTTGTTGGCAGAAAGTTGGTCCGTTCGCACAGCCAACAAAAGTCTGATGAAAACTGAAAAAGTAGGTCCGATGAAGCGTACGCATGGTCGGATGTTGGTCCAAAACAGCTAATTTGCATGTTTGTTGTCAAAAAGTCAGATCGTGTGTACGGGCCTTTAGTCTGCTGGCATATCTAAAGCCTCATACACACGATAGGACTTTGTACAAACTTTCCCGTGGATTTTTGTACAAAGGGCGTCAGCCCTGAACTTCTATTGCATACACACAGCAGGACTTTTTCAGCCAACTTTCACCAAATCACGTGGTTTTTCTGCTCTTTACCGCCACCTTTGGTCAACTTCTGTATTGTTGTCTGATCTTTTGCATTGGTTCTGAGCATGCGTGTTTGTACTTTGTACAAAAGTCCTATGGTTTTCTGTACACATGATCGGACTTTGCTCCATCGGACTTTTGTTGGCAGAAAGTTGGTCCGTTCGCACAGCCAACAACAGTCAGATGAAAACCGAAAAAGTTTGTCCGATGGAGCGTACACACGGTCGGATGTTGCCACAAAACAGCTAATTTGCATGTTTGTTGTCAAAAAGTCTGATCGTGTGTACGGGCCTTTACATTCCCCTCCCTCAAACTGACAATGCTGCTGTCCAAATGTGTCTCTGTTGCTCCTTCATCATTTCATTCATTCATTTTTTTCATACCTTTTTGCACGTTTTCGTGGGACACACATAGGGAAGCCTATTCATTTGAATAGGGTGGCCAACGCACACCAAAGAAGCTCCTGAACCTTTTGTGGCAATGAGCTTTGTGTGTTTTTTTTTATGTGTTTTATCACATATTTTTTACATTTTTTTGCTGTTGGCCACGATTGGGGTACCATTAGGCTCCATTCACACCTGGGTGTTCTGTTTTGTGGGCGAAATTGCCGCGTTTTGCTGCCATTCAAAATAGCAGGGATCGCAAGGGCGTTCCCACGATTTGTGGAGTCCCTTATGCCACATTTTAGTATTATTCATACATATACATGTATGTATATATATATATATATAGTCTTTGTAGTTTATTTAATGAATATACTATATATTTATTATTATTTAATGAAAATACTAGGGGGAGACTATATATTATACTGGTGGTCCTTACCTAAGAATGAGGGCCCAGGAACTGTTAAGCCTTCTCTGCTGCTGTGTACATGCTATGGCTGTGGAAACCCAAAAGGTTCCTCCACTCACAGCCTGAGCCTGCGATTGGCTGCCGGCAGGCTTTTATTACTGGTTGAATCTGAGAATTCTCTTTAAATACAGTACAGTGGCATGCTAAGATCATGAATTGGGTCTAGGTTCACATCTATGCGTTTGCTGGGTTTTTCAGGTAAGTTTTGCATTTTTGAAACCTGCGTTTTTGATGCGTTTTTGCATGCAGTTTCTATTTTGCATTTTGTGTTTTTTTTCTCTTTAAAAACACTGTATATAGCTGGTGTGCTAAGAAGCAGAGCGGGAAGCCTCAACAACCGATGAGTCAACAGCTGCCATCGGGGTTCTACAGCATTAGAGCTGCACGATTCTGGCCAAAATGAGAATCACAATTTTTTTGCTTAGAATAAAAAGATCAGTAAAAACATTCACATTATACAAAAAAGAAAAATTGGGCTAACTTTACTGGTTAGTTTATTTATTTTTTCTAATTCATTAAAATAATTTTTTCCAAAAAAATTGCATTTGAAAGACCGCTGCTCAAATACAGTTTGACATAAAATATTGCAACAACCATAATTTTATTCTCTAGGGTCTCTATTAAAAAATATATATATAATGTTTGGGGGTTCTAAGTAATTTTCTAGCAAAAAAATAAAAAATATTTTAACTTGAAACCAACAAATGTCAGAAAAAGGTTTAGTGTTTAAGTGGTTAAACTTTCCTCATTTACACACCAAGTCTATTCCTTTCACAAATTGTTACAATGTTTATACTTAAGTTCTACTGCTAAAGAATGTTGTGATTCTTGGCAGACTGCCTGTTTTTTTCCTTCCTTTCTTTTGACAGCTGTGGCTTCAGAAGAGCAGAGAGAATTCTTTGCATAGCAAGAATAGTGAAACACTTTTGTCAAGATCGCAACAGGAAAAAAATCACAAGCCAGCATGCAACGCATAAGGGTCTGGTATGGATTGGAGGGAGGGGGAACCCCATGCCATTTTTTTTTATTTTGGCATGGGTTTCCCTTCTAAATCTATACCAAAGGGAACATCATGCCAAAATAAAAATAAAAATGGACACGCCGTTTATTTCACAAATCTTTTTGCCAGCAATTTTTTTTTTTATATTCAGCTGTATACAGTGTTTTTAAAAGGGGATAAAAAAGCACAAAATGCATCAAAAACACAAAACTTGCATTTCTGGTGCGACTTCATTGAAATCTATTACACGCAAAACAAAAAGAGTCCCTGACCCTTTCCAAAAATGCATTGGCTGAAAAACACATAGATGTGAACATGTACCATAGGAAACCATGTTAAATGGACTGTACAGTGGAACCTCGGATTGCAAGTAACGCAGTTAATGAGCGTTTTGCAATACGAGCACTGTATTTTTAAAAATTGTAACTCGGTTTGCGAGTCTTGTTTCACAAAACGAGTGTGATTCAGGTCAAAGCGTGTGCAGCACCGCGTTTGGCCTGAGGTGGGGGGGCGCCGAAGCCGAGCGACGTCAATCGGCGCTGTTTGGAAATGCACGGAAAGCCCCTAGGACAGCTCGGCTGACCTCGGCAAACCTCAGGAACGGAGTCTTTCCGAGGTTTGCCGAGGTCAGCCAAGGTGTCCTCGGGCCTTTTCAGCCATTTACGAGGCTCTCTGGCGCCCCCCACCTCTGGCTGCATGCGGTATTGCATGCCATTGAAGGCAATGCGAAACAAATTATTTTCGTTTCCATTGACTTCAATGGGGAAACTCGCTTTGATATGCGACTACTGTGGATTAAGAGCATTCTCCTGGAACGGATTGTGCTTGTAATCCGAGGTTCCACTGTAGTTAATTTCTGCAACATGTAAAATGCGCATAGGTGCGAATGTAGGGTGAAAAGATATCTAAACCAAAAAACAAAAGTGTAACACATTGCAGCTTAACAGTACTTGGATGTAGTGACTGCCGTATGTTACATTTTCCAGGCTAAGTACATTTTCAGCAAGTACAGAAAATACCTGTTGATGTTGCCAGAAATGCCATGTCCTTGTCACTTCACAAACATTCTTTGCTTTCTCGGGAAAACAACTAGTTCCATCAATTCACCATTTAATAGAGATGAACAAAGGCAGACATGTTTGAAGTCCCATCTGTGTGACAATCATGGCTCCCTCCTTAGATACAAGGCAGATATTTAAAATAGGGTAGCCATGAAAAGACAGGAATTTTGTCATTCGCAGTATGACCAGGTAAAAATAAAGGGAAAAAAGCCTGGCAAAAAAAAACTAATGCAGCCACCAGATCTAAGGACTGCTACCAGCAATATATTATATATATTTTTGGGATTTAGATATGATTTAAATCCTACCAAACGTGGTTCAAGACAAGCAGCTTTAACTGCAGTTGAAATTATGTGAAAAAGTAAAGGAGTGATTCTCCTGCCTGATAGTCACCATACTGGAAAGTTAATTCTTCTGGGATTGGAGAATTGCCTGTCTCTGAATACTCTGAACTTGGATATCTTATTTGGCATATACATATACAAACTGTGATATTTACCTTGGTGGGAATTGGACGCCATTCAACATGAGAAGCATAAACATATCTGTACTTCTTGCCATTGTAAGCGTAGTTAATTCTAGGTAGTTCAATGCCTAAGAGGACAAGACACAAGATTACATAACAGTTATGGAAAATATAAGGGTGTAAGATGATACTACTTTTTCATTTTTTAATAGAAAACAATGGTGTCTATAGATTAGGCACATATATGAAAGGCATTAAAGTGATTCCCTTCCTGAGCCGTGCTCTGTATGTTTGACACACAGTGTGACTCGATTCCACTCCTCGCTCAACCCTTACAGGCTGTGATTCACAGCAGCGGGAGCCGATGGCTCCTGCTGCCTCAATGTCCAGTGAGGAGAGAGAGAGACACTGCTCTCGGGCACAGCACTGGATCAAGATCGGGCTCAGGTAAGTATTTAGGGTGGGAACTGATCACAGAAGCTTTTTTTACCTTAATGCAGAGAATACATTAAGGTAAAAAACCTTCTGCTTTACAACCACTTTAAAGTCACCACATAAATTGCATAGCTCAAAATAATATGAATACATATAAAGAAGGTAGTTTGTTTTTGCATTGCCCAGATAGGGATTTTAATTGGTTTTATTTTTTTTATAGAGGTATATGAAAAATATAATAAATAAAACCCCAAAATAAACATTTTGATAAACATTGGATAATGTGATATTACTTGATACTACTTACAGCTTCATGTTGTGTTGCTTATTCTATTCTAGCTCGGTTCTGAGTTGCTCCTAGGGGTAATAGCTGTGGAATTTAAATGTATCAATACAGTATATATATATATATGTACACCATATTGTCAATAGAATTGGGACACCTGCCTTTACACGCACATGAACTTTAATAGCGTCCCAGTCTTAGTCTGAAGGGTTCAATATTGAGATGGCCCACCCTTTGCAGCTATAACAGCTTCAACTCTTCTGGGAAGGTTGTCCACAAGGTTTAGGAGCATGTGTATGGGAATGCAGACACTCTTTGTGGACGGCCTTCCCAGAAGAGTTGAAGCTGCTATAGCTGCAAAGGGTGGGCCATCTCAATATTGAACCCTACGGACTAATGCCCTGTACACACGGTCGGATATTCCCATGGAAAAAGTCTGATCGGATTATGTTGTCGGAAAATCCGATTGTGTGTGGGCTCTGGCGGGCTTTTTCCATTGAAATTTCCGACGGAAAAAATTTGAGGGCAGGATCAGAAATTTTCCGACAACAAAATCCGATCTGACTTTTTCCGATCGTGTATAGAGAATTCCGACGCACAAAGTGCCACGCATGCTCAGAAGAAGTTTGGAGACAAAAGCTATTGGCTACTGGCCTCTACGTAGTCCCATCGTATGTTTTATACGTCACCTCGTTCGGAACGATCGGATTTTCCGCCAACTTTGTCCGACCGTGTGTGTGCAACACAATTCCGACCGTGTGTACAAGGCATAAGACTGGGATGCTATTCAAGTTCATGTGTGTGTAAAATCAGGAGTCTCAATACTTTTGACAATATTATATATATATATATATCTGTATTATATATATATATATATATATATATATATATATCTGTATTCATTATTTCATCATGGGGGACTTTATCAAAACTGGAACAGTCAGCCAATACAGTTGCTCTAGATTTTGTCTGCTCCTGTTTTGATAAATTCCTCTTCATGCGTCTTTGTAAATGCAAGTGATGTAAACACCCGGAGTTGACTTGGTTTTAGCCTCTTGAAGTCCTTGTACAGCAGAGGTCAGACTTGGGGGGGTAGAAGCTCAAGGAGCCAATTAGTCGTGCTACAGTGAAAAGAGCATGCTCATAGGAGGAGAGAACAGAATGACAGAGAGAGGCGCTCATCAGCCTGCTACTTCTTTTTACTAATCAGTCACAGGCTGGAGGAGAGGGGAGAATACCTGTAACCTTTACTTAATTGTAGCGGAGAATAATCAGGTTTAATTCCCTGCCAGACAAGGCTGTACTGTGTGGCAGACCTGTGTAAATCTCAGGATTGAATGGACATAAATACAGATCCTTCGGCATGTAAAAGATCTCTCTTATATGTATTTAGCTATTTGCTCGGAGTTCAGCTTTAAGCCTTATCCTGTTGTTCAGTCAGCCTTAAAAAGGAGGTCCGGCTGTTTTTCTTTTTTTTAAAGTCCGCAACTACAAACACTGTAGCTGCTGACTTTTAATAAGGACACTTACCTGTCCAGCGAGCCAGAGATGTCGGCCCCCCGAGGCCGATCCATCCATCAGATCAGGTCCCGGCGCCACCATCCTAACTAAGGGAAACAGGCAGTGGAGCCTTGCGGCTTCACTGCCCGTTTCCTACTACGCATGCGCGAGTCGTGCATCGCTTTGTGAATGGCCCTGTTGTTTGTGAATGGCCCTGTGAATGGCCCTGTTGTTGGCCCTGTTGCGCTTTGTGAATGGCCCTCAAGAAACAGCGCCACGGAATAGGAGGAGGCAGATTAGGAAGATTGCCTAGCAACAGGGGTTTCCGGTAAGTAAAAAAATGTTTCTTTTTTATAAATGTTTTATTTTTTTAGAGAATGTTATTGCAATTGTTTTTTTTTAGGGTGGCCCTCTGCTTTAAAGCAATAACTGTGAGCTCTTACCTTCACATTTGATCTCCGGCTGGCAATATATCTCTCCTTCTTTACTTTTGACCGCTGTTGCAGTCGTTTCAGGAAGCTTTACAAGGTTCACTCCCACTTCTGCTTTCTTAAAAGTTAAATAGAGAATGTTAATAGTGATTTTAATTAACGTGTACACACAAGCTATAAAGCTGGACAACGTCCCAACTGTCCCTGATTTGGAGGGACTGTCCCTGATTTGGAGCAATGTCCCTCTGTCCCTTTTTCCTCCTCATTTGTCCCTCATTTTGGTCTGATCTATATAGTTGTATATAAAATTCCCTTTTTATCTTTCAAAAAGTGTTTCCCAGCGCTAAACCCTTTTATAAAAAATTATAAATTGCTGCATTTGTAAATTTTAAAAGCCAGTATAAAGGAATAGTAGTGGTAAAAAAAGCCCTTGTGGATTTAGTTAACCTTTTTTTTGGTTAATTCTCCTTTTAACCGCTTCCCGACCGCCTCACGCCGATATACGTCGGCAGAATGGCACGGCTGGGCAAAAGCACGTATATATACGTGCCCTTTAATTGCGTAGCCGTGGGGTCGCACGCGCCGCTGGCCACGGCCGCGGGACCAGCGGACCCGATCGCCGCTGGTGTCCCGTGATCGGGTCACAGAGCTGAAGAACGGGGAGAGGTCTGTGTAAACAAACCTCTCTCCGCGCTTCCTACTCTGCCTGTCATTGATCGGCTGTTCCCTGTCATCGGGAAAGCCGGTCAGTGACGTGAGACGTACAGCCACGCCCCCTACAGTAAAAAAAAAACACAACACGTCACACTTATGTCAAAATGTTGGGAGATATGTTAAGGTAACAAGAGGTAAAACATGCAGGTTAATGCATTTTACAGCAATGCACAGGCACAAACACACTGTGGTGCGGTGCGGTGCCTAGTTGTGCCTTTTATTGACACTGCAACACACCAATACAACATATCACTAACACACCAGCATTGCAGTGCATTACATGACAAAAGAAAAAAATGCCCACAAAGACTCTTGGGACTCTAGGCCAGAAATCAGGTAGCAACTGAAGAAATGTAAAAATTAAAAAAAAAATGAAGACAACTAAATATAACAAAATATTTTCCTATTTATTTACTAATTCTAGCAGCATAAGGATTAAAAATAGTTAAAGGATAATAAAGGATACGTTGACCTTTAGTAACATGTTACATGTTACACCCCTAGGATGTAACATGTAGCATGTTACTAGCTGAGCAGCCCCTGTACCCCTATAACCTGCCACTTCCCACAAGTCCCCGTTGTGACAGCAAGCCAGGGATTTTCTCCCTGCAGCTCCTGTCACAATTTAAAAAAAAGCGTCTGTCATTCATTCACGGTTCTGTGAATGGGAGAACAACAACTACCATCACCAATTATGGCTACCGGCTTGTAGTTCTAAATGAACTAGCAGGGTGCTGATAAGAGCTCTTGGTAATTCATTGATCCTTCCTGTCATTCAGCAACAGCCTGCCTGAATGAGGTATGGGCTGACAGCTACACTGACAGTCTGCAGGAGCCTGAGATTGCACCCGTGATCTGCTGATCGTGGGTGCAATTCTTTACAGTCTCCTAGTCAAAAAAATTATAAATGCACATTTTTTTTACCTGCAAAAAGATTTGCATTCATTATTTTTTTTAAGGGGAACTTATCCTTTAATGTTGAATGAGAGAGTAAAGTTCCACTTTAACTTCCCTTATTTGCTACAGTTTTGGCCTGTTATATATATAAAACTTGAAGCATTTTGTTATATTGGTTTCTTAAATACAGAAAAACCTATTGGTTTTGCTAGAAATTTTGAGCTGTCCTGTGTACTGTGCACATTTTCTATATTATCTAAAAGAACCCTCCAAGAAGTGAGAGTGGTTGAGTAGCAAAATACAGCTAGGAGGGCTGACACCACTCAGCCCACAAAAAAATGGTGTGCTGCCAGTCCACAGCAGGACATGGGAGTGGAGTGCATTTCTGAATGATCAGCAGTGTCTTTAAAAGCATAAAACAAAGGGAAATGTACATGCATTGCAGAGTTGTGCTGTATATGTTTTTTTTTTATTATTTATTTTGCCTTGAAATACACTTTATGTTAAGGCTCTCTGTAGGAGGCATTATTGGAAGCCTATGCACAGATCCTGGGAAAGGAAAGATTCCATGATCCCTAGAGATGGTTACAGGGATTGTGGCACCCCTTTCCCCAGATTGTCCTCAGTTTAATTCTCTAGCTCAGTCCCACTAATGATCTCTTAGCAGTATGATTGCATATCTGGTCAAACCTATATACAATTTCCTCCAGTATACAGTTGTGCCCAAAAGTTTGCATACCCTGGCAGAAATTTTGAAATTTGGGCATTTATATTGAAAATATGACTAATCATGCCAAAAAGCTATTCTTTTTCAAGGATAGTTATCACATGAAGCCATTTATTATCACATAGTTTTTTTGGCTCCTTTTAAAATCATAATCACAGCAGAAATCACCCAAATGACCCCGATCAAAAGTTTACATACCCTGGAATATTTGGCCTTGGTACAGACACAAAAGGTGGCACACACAGGTTAAAATGGCAATTTAAGGTTAATTTCCCACATTTGTGGCTTTTTAAATCACAATTAGTGTCTGTGTATAAATAGTCAATGAGTTTGTTGGCTCTCACATGTATGCACATGATATAAAAAGATATCCAAAGCCTTAAATTTGCCAGTCAGTACTGTTCAATCAATTAATAAGCAGTGGAAAATTTGGGGATCTCTTGATACCAAGCCAAGGTCAGGAAAGAAAGATTTCAGCCAAAACTGCGACAGGAACTGTTGGATATATGTGGGATACAAAGAAAAACCCACAGGTAACCTCAGGAGAAATACAGGCTGCTCTGGATAAAGATGGTGTGGTTGTTTTTAAGGAGCACAATACTATAATACTTGCACAAAAAAGAGCTGCATGGTCAAGTTGCCAGAAAGAAGTCTTTACTGCACAAGTTCCACAAAAAAGCCTGGTTACATCATGCCCAACAACAGCTTGACATGCTTCATTGGGCTTTTTTGTGGCATTGACGCAGTAAAGGCTTCCTTCTAGCAGCTCAACCATGCAGCTCTTTGTTCAAATATCGTTGAATTGTGCTCCTTAAAAACAACCGCACCGTCTTTTTGGAGAGCAGCCTGTATTTCTCCTGCGGTTATCTGTGGATTTTTCTTTGTATCCTGGGCAATTTTTCCGCCAGTTGTGGCTGCAATTTTTTTTGGTCTACCTGACCTTGGCCTGGTATCAAAAGTGCCTAGAATTTTTCACTTCTTAATAAGGGATTAAACAGTACTGACTGGTATATTCAAGGCTTTGGGTATCTTTTTATATCCTTTTCCATCTTTATAAAGTTCCATTACTTTGTTACGCAGGTCTATTGACTGTTCTTTTCTACCTCCTCATGGCTCAGTGTCTAGCCTGCTTAGGGCATCCAAGTGAGAGCTAACAAACTCATTGACTACAGTATTTATACACAGACACTAATTGTGATTTAAAAAGACACAAATGTGAGAAATCAACCTTTAATTGCCATTTTAACCTGTGTGTGCCACCTTCTGTGTCTGTAGCAAGGACAAACATTCCAAGGTATGTAAACTTTTGACCAGGGCCATTTGGGTGATTTCTGTTATCATCATGATTTTAAAATGAGCCAAAAAAACTATGTGATAATAAATGGCTTTATGTGATCACCATCCTTGAATAAAAGACAGTTTTTTTGGCATGATTAGTCATATTTTTAATATAAATGCCCAAATTTCACAATTTCTGCCAGGGTATGCAAACTTTTGAGCACAAATGTACATAGACTATGACCACACATAAACACAAATGAACAATTGCAGTATGGGGTTGTTCAAAATATGTTAGGCAAGGTATGAATATGTTAGGCAAAATATGTTAGGCAAAATATGTTAGGCAAAATATGTTAGGCAATAAATGCTTGGCAAGGGCTTGTAGAAGAATTAGGTGTCAGGGAAGACCCCAATTCCTGTGGCTCCACTGCCCTGGTTACTGTTACAACTGCTGAAATCCTACTGACTTGACTTTGCTGCATATTATTAGTATTTTAATATCATTCCCCAGCCTCATCTCAGCAGATAGGTTTTAGGCGAGTACCTTATTACCCAATGTACACCAAGCTGTATTAATAAGGGTGCAGTTGTACAATAGTAGAAGCCAAAAAGATGAACATAAACTGACCTTGGCACACTGAAGAGGGATAACAAAGCGCTTGTAGGTTGGCGTCGAGGTCATTGCCGTCTCTGGTTTAAGGTTCTTTCTTATATTGGCCATATAAAACATTTCATATAAACTATTGTCCTTGTATGCAACAATGTCAAATACAATATGACCGTCCTCTTCATAAGCATTAATGTGATGGTAAACTACCAAAGAATCAGAATAAAACTTTTCTGTGACTGGCTTTTTGGTTCTCTTGTCAATAATGTGAAACCAAGTCTGAAAAAAAGAGAGTGAAATGATTACGCTGAATATAGTTTTATATATACATATTGTAACCTGGGGGACAGGTAGCAGGTACAAAGCTCCCTGGGATGAGCTGTTTAGTAAGGCACAGATACCAAATCCACTTGAGGTAGTGAAAACAGTGCTGGGTTTATTTGATTTAAATACAAGTCCATACACAGGTGCTGCACAGTCTTCCAGAAAACACATCAAAACAGAAATAAACAAACAAAAGTCCTAGCCGTGTCTCGGCTCTAACTATACCATACACCGTCTCTAACTATCAGGCTGAGCAAGCCTACCGCTTGTCAGCTTCTGTAAAGAGTTTTTAAAGGGTTTTACCAACCTTTTGGCTCCTCACAAACCATCCCTGTTTGTGTGTCCCAGGCAGAGAGCAAAGGCTGTTTGCTCAGGTGAGCTTAAATTAGCCTGGGGAAGAGGACTAAGATCCGAACTGGATCATGTCTCAGAGACCTCTGAATGTATATGAGAGGAGCCTGGGAGATGTATAAACCCCGAACAGGACTTCTCCTGGCTCTCTCTGGGACGCTCTGCTACAATATATATATATATATATATATGAACAGGTGTACCTAATAAAGTGGCCAGTCAGTGTATATACAGTGTGTATATACAGTATCTGACAGAAGTGAGTACACCCCTCACATTTTTGTAAATATTTTATTATATCTTTTCATGTGACAACATTGAAGAAATGACACTTTGCTACAATGTAAAGTAGTGAGTGTACAGCTTGTATAACAGTGTAAATTTGCTGTCCCCTCAAAATAACTCAACACACAGCCATTAATGTCTAAACTGCTGGCAACAAAGGTGAGTGCACCCCTAAGTGAAATTGTCCAAATTGGACCCAATTAGTAATTTTCCTTCCCTGGTGTCATGTGACTCGTTGGTGTTACAAGGGCTATAAGAAGATTGCCAAGACCTTGAAACTGAGCTCCAGCACCGAGGCCAAGACCATACAGCGGTTTAACAGGACAGGTTCCACTCAGAACAGGCCTCGCCATGGTCGACCAAAGGAGTTGAGTGCAAGTGCTCAGCATCATATCCAGAGGTTGTCTTTGGGAAATAGACGTATGAGTGCTGCAAGAGGTTAAAGGGGTGGGAGATCAGTCTGTCAGTGCTCAGACCATACGTGTGGCGGCAACCAGGTGAGGGGTACAAAGACAAGTTTGTCTTTCCTAGAGTCAAGCATGGTGGTGGAAGCGTCATGGTCTGGGGCTGCATGAGTGCTGCCAGCACTGGGGAGATACAGTTAATTGAGCTATAGTTCATTGAGAGAACCATAAATGTCAACATGTACTGTGACATACTGAAGCAGAGCATGATCCCCTTTTGTTGCCAGCGGTTCCTGAATCCTAAAACTTAACCTAACACCTTAATGAAATTTCAACAAATTCTGTAACTGTTAACCTATCTCTGAAACAGATTTCCTTCTGATGCACTGGAGACGGACAGATGAGTGCAAGAACAATGTCCTGGTTGAGGTGGCAGGCCAAAACCATCTTAGTTCTGGGCCTCAACAGCACTTTGTCCCCTATGTAAGATCACAAATTTTTTTGCAAGACAGAGCCATCAGCTCACAAACATACCAGGCAGAGGTAAAGTTGACAAGGAAGGAAGACAAGCTTGTGAGTAAGAATGGAAAGGGGGATATCCCCAATAGGTTCAAAAGGAGGTTTTTGAAGTGCCAAAAGAATCAAATCCAGATTCAGACCCTTCGGCTCTAGAGGTACATGCACAGTGGGAGCTACATGAGAGACACCTTGAATTAAGGTCTTAATAAAAGAATGAGAACCTAGTTGTCTCAGGAACAAGATCACGAGTGTTGAGATGCCTTGGTGGTACACTGGGCCAACTGTTGATCTGATTGCAAAAAGTTGAAGATTTGTCCCACTGGGTATTTCCTGAAATGAAAGCTTCTTTCCTTACACCAAGCAAAGTACCGTATATACTTGTGTATAAGCCGACCCAAATATAAGCCGAGGCACCTAATTTTACCACAAAAAAACTGGGAAAACTTATTGACTCGAGTATAAGCCTAGGGTGAGAAATGCGCAGCTACTGTAAGTGGAAAAGAGGGTCAACAATGCCCATTTGCAGCCTCACTGTGCCCATTTGCATGCCTCACTGTGCCCATTTGCAGCCATAGGTCCCCTGAACTTCAAACTTGGTAGTTAATGGTTCCTAGATGCCCCCTGACTGCAGCCAAAATTTGGGGTCTCTGGACCCAAAGGGTCCCGAAATGACATGCTGCAGATGGACACAGTTGACCAACTTTGGGGCCCTGTATCTTGGGGCCACTTGGTGCTAGGAACCCCAAATTTGGATATGTTGTAATGTTGGTTCCACTAGGTTTGCACACCAAAACCCGGGTCGGAAAATGTCAAGCACTTTTCTGCAGCAAAAAATGACATTTTCCAACCCGACTTTGCGGGCCCGTATCTCGGGGCCACTTGGTGCTAGGAACCCCAAAAAAAACCAAAAGTGTGCAAACCTAGTGGAACCAACACTACAACATATCCAAATTTGGGGTTCTTAGCACCAAGTGGCCCCCAGATACGGGGCCGCAAAGTTGGGTCGGAAAATGTAATTTTTTGCTGCAGAAAAGTGCTTGACTCGAGTATAAGCCAAGGGGGGCACTTTCAGCACAAAAAAATGTGCTGAAAAACTTGGCTTATACTCGAGTATATACGGTATGTCTTCCACATGCGATGATAGACCTTGTGGGAGATAGACTTCCTGGCTTTTAACATTGTGTAAATCACCAATTTGGAGATACCCCTGCCTCTCAAGACTTGGACTTCAACAGCCATGATGCTAAAGTCAGTGATTGTGAAGCAGGATGCTAAACCGGTCCTTGAGATAGAAAGTCCTGATGATCTGGAAGAACCCATGGAGCATCTGACAATTCTGCTTGAGCCTATCCGGAGCTGTAATGCCCTCCATCTCAATCCTGCAGAGCAGACAAAGAAAGAGTTGCAGGAGAGGAAAGGTGTAGATCAGGTTATACTGATTCCATGGGGCCACCAGAGCATCCACTGCTTACGCCAGAGGATCTCTGTCCCCAGATGCACACCTGTCCAGTTTGTTGTTAAATCTAGACATTAGGAGGTCCACATTTGGTGTCTCCCACCTGTGACACAGGTGTTAGAACACCTGTGGGTGTAGAAACCAGTCTTTTGCATCCAGTTGCTGCTCTCTGTGGATGTCTGCTTGTCAATTGTTTTTTACGCTCAAGAAGTAAACAGCATACATGGCCAAAGCATATAGTTCTGCAGAAGACAGGATTCTTTCTATGCCTCTTGCTGTGGCAAAATTTCTGGTTATTTCCTGATGGTTTATGTAGACTACTGAAGTTGCAATGTCTGTATCCTGATGGAATTACCCTCCAATCTGGGTGTTCAGCATTGCAAGGATAACCAAATATCTTGGTGCTCCAGAGAAGTGATCAGGAAACAGGATTCTCTGGCATCCAATTCACCTACACTAGCAAGGTGTCTAGCAGTCCTACCCAGCCTGTCATGCTGGCATCAATTGTGAGGGTCTTCCAAGAGATTGACAGGTGGGATTTTCTCAACTTCAAAACTGGATTTCTCAACCACCAAGTCAGAGATAATCTGGTCCTCATTATCAGGTGATTTGGTTTGTTCAGAGCTTGAACTGATGCCAGAATGTTGAATTGTAATATTCTGGAGGGAACTGGGTGAACGGGGCTGCCTCTGTTGTGGCCTGCAACTCCATAGGAACCACATCATCTATTAAAGATTTTTGAGACTCTTTATCAGATAGAACCTCTGTGTCAGAAGTTACGGAGCCCACTAATGTCCCAGGCAGATCAGAGACTGATTCTGCAGGGGAAGATATGGAGGCACATTAAAGGCCTGTATAATAGCGATGAAATTCTCCCAGGATAGAGCTGAGGATGGGGTCATGCTTGACAGGACTGAGGAAGACTCTGAGAACTCAAGCCGAAGACAACATTCTAGGCTGTCAGTGTCAGGCCCTCCAGCGGGTGTACTGCTGGCAGCACTAGAGTTGTTAGTTGACCGTGTGTGGAAAGGACCCATTATGGTAGGACTGTGTCCCTTGTGTGTGGGATCTGACTTGTTGTGCTGCAAAGGCAAAAAAAAACAAAGCTCAAGGAACAAGACTAAGCCTTAAATATTCACAAACAGGCTCCTGGTAGCAGGAGAGGTATAGACGGCAGAAGGTGACCATGTCACTGTAGGTGGCCAGAAAATACCAACTGGGGAGGATGCTTGTGTCACTTGAGAAAGGAGCAGTCGTGGGAAAGTTATACCCCACACTGAATGTCAGGAAAAAGATAGCCGAGTGTGCACATGTGACAGCCCACTTCAGAGTTTAAGTCAGCACTCAATCCTCAGCACTAACTCTGTCCGTGGTAAACTGATAATTAAAGATAGGGGTAATAATGGCACCCAATGGTCTCTATCACAAGGTAGCTCCCGCTGCACTCCCTATGAAGCCTACTCATGAAGTGTGTCCTCAGAGACTGGGTTGCACCAGAGGTTGTGGCCCTTAACCCATAAACACTCCACAGCTAACTAACACAGTACACTCAGGTCTGGAAAGTGCCAAAATGTAGACCCCAGTGCCAAAGGTCACATTCCATGGGTGTACAGCGTACACCCATGCGAGGGTTGTGTTTACCCACATAGGGATACACAGGTAATCTGTGCCTCCCCTGTGCAGGCACTCTCATTCAGGTCAATTGGGATGCAGCGGCTGCATGGACACAAATGCTGCTCCCGATATGCTATTCTTGTGGGCGTGGGTACACAGCCCCAAATGCGCATTGTCTGCTAGGGGGCAGTGACTGTATCTGTGCAGCTGCTGCATCTTAATTTACATGAATGGGACTGCCTGCATAGGGATGCACGGAACACCTGTGAACCCATGTGTGGGTAAACAAGGCCCTTGCATGGGTGTGGGCTGTAGTATGCCCGTGTGAACAAGGCCTAAATTGACTCCTTTAGCAGCTTTAGAATTTTTACTTGTTGACAAAGCTAAAGCTAGTGTCAAAAACTAGCTAATTTCCACTGGAACTGGAACACCCCTTTATGTGCTTAAATGGGAAACATTAATTATTTGAAATGCATCTGCGAATCGAAACATATTTTTTTTCATTTTTTTAACATTTAGAATCCTTTAGTACATTTAGCTAAGCACAATCATATTGCAAATGCTCCGTGTGTATTATGTATTCCTTATTTGTATATGCACTAGATCATACCTTGTCGTCCTTATTGAAGCTAATGCACGAACCCCAGTTAACGCCACGGAAGTAAGCAGTTGCAAGTTTCACAATTTCCAGCCTTAAGGGTTGTTCTATGAAGATGATGTAATTCTCTGTCATACCAAAGCTATGGTAGTAGCTGGGGTTTAGAAGATGATGGGCAGAAATGGAGCATAGAACCTCAGCATTCTTCAAGGGAGACTTTATATTATCTACAACAGAATAATGTCACATAAACAGTTTTAATTCTATTTCATCCATGTTAAAAAATGTAAGCTGTAGCTCAGGTGTCAATAAGTGTCTTGTTCACTAGGATTAGACAACCTGCAGTGAACAATATTGCATTGTAGACTTTAATTGTTTTCAGTTTTTGCACTCATAGTTGTACTGCTAATGACAAGTTAAAGTCATTAATTATATTTAATCTCTGCCTGCACTTCAGATCTTAAGCCAGCAATACATGGATCGAAATTCAGCCGGTTCATCAGAGACCAGCCGAATTTCGATCCATGTATGGGCAGGCTGGTTGTACCCAAGTCAATCCATTGATCAACTTGGGTACAACCACCCTGTTTGATTTTTGGCATGCGATTACTGCTGGCAGCTATAGCCGCTAGCAGTAAGCATTGTGTTTAGCCAGCCAGGAAGACTCCTCACCTCCCCCAGCCAGAAGAACTCAATAGCGCAGCAGGGGAATTCCTCTATCAACAATGAATGTATTAATGGGGGAAAAAGGCGATTTTTTCCCCTTCCACCTGTGGTTTTAATTTAAATTAATAATAAGAACATATTATCCAGATGCCATTAAATTGGAAGTAAGTGAATTTAATTTAAAAGAAGCTATTAGGTTGAGTGGTTTGCTCCATCTTACCTGCAGCTACAGGAGGAACCTTAAACAGCATGTATTTTGTTTTCCCTTTGTCACCAATTGATGTCCCCATATTTATTGTGTTGCCAGCACTGTCATAATGTGGATGAGATGTGGCCAAATTAACCGTCAGATACTTCAGATAGTCTACCTGCAAAAAAGCCAAATCCTAAAAGATTAGGATGGAATCGTTTTATACGATATCTATCTATCTATCTATCTATCTATCTATCTATCTATCTATCTATCTATCTATCTATCTATCTATCTATCTATCTATCGTACAAGTGTGAATGGAGCATAAATCCTGTATAATAATAATATTACTATTATTGTTAACTGCAACACTGTAATTGTATCAATAGTAAAGAGAGGCACACTGCCACCTTCTGACTGCAGCCACAACTACAGCATCATCTGTGGGCTGAAGTAAATTTTGTTAAAGCGGTGTGTCAGCCTAAAAAAAAAAAATGTAAAAGTCAGCAGCTAAAAAAAAAGTCGCTGCTGACTTTTAATAAGTACACTTACCCTCCCAGGGCGCCCGCGATGCTGTTCGTGGAGGCAGAGATGTCCCTCGGCGTTCCGGATCCAGCGCCGCCATCCTCGGTAAGGGAAACGGCTTCGCGCGGCCTACTGCGCATGCGCGAGTCGGCGCGCGGCCTACTGCGCATGCGCGAGTGGGATTTGTGAATGGGGAACGCAATGTGTTGTGAGACACAGTTCCCATAACACACTGCGCCCCATTCCATAGAAGACGGAAGGAGAGAAGATCACCGCGGCGCTGGAGGAGGCAGATTAGGACAATCTGCCTAGCAACAGCCATTTCTGGTAAGTAAAAAAAAAATTTTTTTATTTTTTTTTTTCATTTGAAATTGTTATTAACCTTTTTAAAAGTTTTTGTTTTCAGGGTGTCCCACCACTTTAATGAAGCCTCCAGCCTGCAGATGACCACTACATCATAGCTGACATAGTAATCACATCATTTTGATGGCAATTCCTAACAGCCTGACATTGGTTTGCATTATGTGCTATAGGGCACTTTTCCAGAGTGTTCTATATTACAGACTAATGCTACTTTCACACTGAGGCAGGTGGGTGCTGGCGGTACGCTGACTTTACTGCTGTTTTAGCAGCGCTATTCAGCCGCCAGCACCTCCAAAGATGCGGCTTGCAGGACTTTTTTGACTGTCCTGCAAGTGCACCACTCCAGTGTGAAAGCCCTCGGGGCTTTCACATTGGAGTGCATTGAGCAGCTCTTTCAGGGCGCTTTGCAGGCTCTATTTTTAGCACTTTAGCGCCTGCAAAGCTCCTCAGTGTGAAAGCAGCCTAATGCCGATTATCGTACGACCGATTGTATGGCCGATTTCGCTTAATAGTCGCAAGTAGAGATTGAATAGCTAAATAAAGTCACGGAAATTCTCGTACGACAGAAAAAAAAGTGATGTCATGTGTTGTAATGTATTTGTATTGAATTTTCGGACGACAACTATACCGACTAACCGAAAATCGTACGATCGGGAATCGTACGAGGAAAATTATCGTGCATGTCCGATCGAATAAGATCGGATGAACAGTCGTGATCGACTCATTTTTGATGCATTTTGCAGAAATGCAGGGAATTTTTTTAACATGGGTTCCTATGGAACATGTTCACATCAATGCATTTTTGTGCCTCTGCGTTTTTGGAAAGGGTCGGGGACTTTTTGGCCCCTTTCACACTGGGGCGTTTTTCAGGCGCTACATCGCTAAAAATAGCGCCTGAAAAAATCTGGCCCCTTTCACTCCAGTGTGAAAGCCGGAGGGCTTTCACACTGGAGCGGTGCGCTAGCAGGGCGGTCAAAAAAGTCATGCTAGCAGCATCTTTGGAGTGGTGAAGGAGCCATGTATTCACCACTCCTAAACCGCTTCTACCCATTGAAATCAATGGGGCAGCGCGGCAATAGATTTTAACCCTTTTTCGGCCGCTAGCAGGGGTTAAAACCGCACCGCTATCGGCCGAATACCGCCGCTAAAATGACGGTAAAGCAGCGCTAAATATAGAGCTGCTTTACCGCTGACGCCGCTCCCGCCCCAGTGTGAAAGGGCCTTAATCATACCAAAATGCAGCGTTTTGCATGTAATAGAAGTCAATGGACCCGCATCCAAAACGCAAGTACCAAGTTTTTACCACGATTTTGCCGCGATTTTTTTTTTTTACACTGTATATAGCTAGTTGCTAAGCAACCACAGTGTAAAAAAAACGCAAAACGCGGCAAAATTTCGGTAAAAACGAATGTCCAAAAACGCGGCAAGCACTGCAAAAAGCACTGCAAAAACGCTTAAAAGCAACATGCATAGATGTGAATCGAGCCTTAGGCCTCATTCACACCGATGCATTTATAGTGCTTTTTGCATTTTGCAGATTTGCACTACAGAACGTGTTCCATAGGAAACCATGTTAAATGGACTGTAGTGCTAAATGCAAAAAGCACTAAAAATGCATAGGTGTGAATCAGGCCTGAATGGAGGAGCTGATGGAGCCAGCAGTTGCACAAAAAAATCAGGGACACCCACACACCAGGGTTGCCAACCTCCCGCAGCATTTTTTACTGAGAAAACATGGGAAATTTACTGGCAGGACACATTTTTTACTGGCAACCTGAGAAATTACAGAGCTCCTATTGAAAACTAACAGTGAATATTTAAACAGTATAAACATGATATGGAAACACTGACAATACCTATAACAAAGTAATTTGCTTGATTTACACTTAAAAAGTCAACACAGCATGAAATTATCAGCTCCTGATATTTACTGGCAGTTGTAAAAAAAAATCACAGATTTTTACAAACTGTCAGTAAATTTACTGGCGGTTGGCAACCCTGCCACACACTCATTTTGCTTCTGTACAATGTACACTTAACTGAAGTCTTATATCATCACATATAGAGAAGGCAGTCAGTTAAGAGCTTGTTAATATAATGAGTGTTATATAATTCTAAACTCCAAAGTAGAAAAATAAACAGTTATTCAACCTAATTACCTTCTCTATGGTATCCAGAGTCTGTGGATCAATTTTTCTGATAAAGTTGGTTTCAGAGGAAGCATAATAATCATCTCCAAACTTTATGATGTTGATTAGGCAATTATCAGTGAACTCAGGCACCACATGTGACAGGTACGTGAAGGCTCTGTCATGTAAGTGATAAGAAAGCATTAGAGGTGGAATGTGATGGCTTTTTATTATGAATCCTATAGTTACTAGTGGCTACAGCACTTATAACTGAAAATTACAGTATACCCATCTACTTTTGAAAAATTGCCATTGCCATTTGCATATAGGAACTTCGGGGGGCTGCAACAGTCCCTAAAGTAATTCTATCCAGCAGCATCCTTGGTTTAAATTTTTTTTTTTTTTTTTTTTTTACAATAAAATATTAATATTGGCTTTAATGTGGCTGTAAACCCTTTAAAAAAAAAAAAAACAAAAAAAAAGACAAAGGCATAATGAGCTAGTATGCATAGCCTGTAGAAGCAGCTCAATGTTATCCTATGTGTCTATGCACATTAGGGCGACTAGAGGCATATTTTGAGCTCGACATTTAGAGGCAGGAAAAAAGCCCTTCTGGTTCGCGTTTCTGATTGGAGCTCACTGGCAGAAAAGTCGTAAAACTCTCCTAAGCTCATCTAGACTTTGTACAAAAAATGCTCTATATGGGCGATTTTTACTCCTAAGAGAACAGACTTTTTTTAAGCCCAGTGTGCATGGAGCCTAATGCCCCGTACACACGAGCGGATTTTCTGTCAGAAAAAACTTGGATGGTTTTTCCGACGGAATTCCGTTCAAGCTTGGCTTGCATACACACGGTCACGCAAAAGTTCTCTGAACTTTCAACCGCCAAGAAAGCGGTGACGTACAACACTACAACGAGCCGAGAAAATTTCAATGCTTCCGAGCATGTGCCGAATTGTTTCCGAGCATGCGTAGGAATTTTGCGCGCCGGAATTGCTACAGACGATCGGAATTTCCGATTGGAACTTTTTCCGACCGAAAAATAGAGAACCTGCTCTCAATCTTTTGTTGGCGGGAATTCCGCCAGCAAAAGTTCGATGCAGCATACACACGGTCGGAATCAAAAGCTCACATCAGACTTTTACTGGGGGAATTTCCGATCGTGTGTACGGGGCATAAGAGTATCCTTTACTGGAACTAAGGAGCCAAGCCCAACCACTGAAAAACAACCCTGCGCCATAATCCCCTCTCCACCAAATAATTTGGACCAGTACACAAAGCAAGGCCCATAAAGACATGGATGAGCGAATTTGGTGCGGAGGAACTTGACTGGCATGTACCTCAACCCGATAGAACACCTTTGGGATTGAGTAGAGACTGCTAGCCAGGTCTTCTCATACACATCAGTGTCTGACCTCACAAATGCGCTTCTGGAAGAATGGTCAAACATTCCCGTAGACACACTCCTAAACCTTGTGGACAGCCTTCCCAGAAGAGTTGAAGCTATTATAGCTGAAAAGGGTGGGCCAACTGAATATTGAACCCTACGGACTAAGACTGGAATTCCATTAAAGTTCATGTGTGTGTAAAGGCAGGCTCCCACGTATCGATACAAGGGAAATATCGTATCTTCATCAGGGGGATGAAGATACGATATTTCCCTTGTATCGACACGCATAGGGGAGGGGACTGGACAGCGCAGGAGACAGCTGGTCTGTCATATGGAGTAGGAGAACATGATCTCATCCACAGCTTGGCGTTATTAAGGCATGCTATACGCACTAAACGCACCAGACCCATATGAGTACCCTATAATAGGGCTTTATTTGTATTAAATATAATCTTTTAAAGCGTTATTACACTATGGAAGTCTCTTTTTGACATTTACGTATATATGAGGATGTCACATTTTTGAGCAGTATTTGGACCGTGCAACATGACCTGGAATCTGTTTTGACGATTCAAAAGCATGTACTGACCAAACTTAATTCCGAGGTCACACGCTCTAAGGTGAGCGGACATTACCTTGGGCTGGGGAGCACCTGAGTGTAATCACTACTGAAGATCGCTATATTCACTGTCCCCTATCAAGTTTATTATCTTTAGATTAAGGATGCTGAAAACTGACCCTGGATGGTCAGAGTATCACGGACCTATATGCACCTGAGCACTTTGTGGATCACTTTTGTATCAATATTTATATTTTATGAAATGTATATTCATGCTATAAGATGTTGTAAACTGTATGACGACAACAGTCGCTTATATATATTTTTTTTATTCTTGGGATTGAATTTATAGGCACATTACTTTAGTTAACAATTTAGTTTTTTCGTTTTTTTGCTGCAGGTTCAGGAGATCATTAAAGCGGAGTTCCACCCTAAAGTGGAACTTCCGCTCATCGGAACCCTCCCCCCCTCCGTTGCCACAGTTGTCACCTTTCAGGCGGGAGGGGTGTGCAGATACCTGTCTAAGACAGGTATTTGCACCCACTTCTGGGCATAGACTCCCACGGGAGTCTATGCCTCTTCCTGTCCCGCCTCGCTATCTGCAGGGACACAGACGGGTCCCAGAGACAGCATTCTCATTGCGCTGCGCGACTCGCGCATGCGCAGTAGGGAACTGGGAAGTGAAGCCGCAACTCTTCACTTCCTGATTCCCTTAACTAGAATGGCGGCGGGAGCAGCAGCCGAGAACTGAGCGATTTCTCGGCTTCGGCTGCCGACATCACTGGACCCTGGGACAGGTAAGTGTCCGTTTATTAAAAGTCAGCAGCTGCAGTATTTGTAGCTGCTGGCTTTTAATATTTTTTTTTTTTAGGTGCAATCCCTCTTTAAGGGGATAGCGCAGCACATGATTGATTTATTTATTTATCTGAAGTTCTAAAACTTAGTTTGCAAGTTACCGGCTGCTGCCCGTAGCTTTGTTTTGGCCACAGGTTTGCCTCTGTCAGTAAGTGGAGGAAATCAACGCGGGCCCAGTCTGTAAAAAAAGGTAAATACTTTTTTCACAGTTTAAACCGCTTCGGCTTCATTAATCTCCTGCAGGTTACTGACAATTCCAGGGGTGTCGAATACCTGCTCACCCCTTGCAAGCTGTAGATCCTCTTGCGAACTCTTATGCCGCGTACACACGACCGGACTTTTTGACGGACTTAAACGGGCGGACTGAATCCGTTGGACAATTTAAGCAGACTTTTTCTTTCCAAAAGTCTGGCGGACCTAGAAATAAAACTTGCTTCAAATCTTTCCGACGGACTCGAGTCCGGTCGAAAAATCCGGTCGTCTGTGTGCTAGTCCGACAGACTAAAACCGACGCTAGGACAGCTATTGTCTACTGGCTATGAACTTCCTTATTCTACTTCATCGCGTTAGAATCCGTCAGACTTTTGGAGTGATCGTGTGTGGCCAAGTCAGTTCGCTTGAAAGTCCGTCGGATTGTCCACCGGACCAAGTCCGTCGAAAAGTCAGATCGTGTGTACGCGGCATTAGGCTAGGCTTAGTAGTATTTACTCCAACTACTAACAAGGTAATTTTAAAGCATAGACACATGAGAGGAATAGAAGTGAACAGTTTGTAACTTACTTAGCGAATATATTTTTGCAGGGGTCTGGATAAGCCATGGTGCCAAATTCTGACACTACTATCCTCTGGGCCTCTGTGTTGGTATTATAGGTGTCACTACGCAGGAATTTACTTCTGTAGAATACTTCACCTGCGAACAAAAATTATGCAACAATACAATATATTGCATTAACAAAATTTCCTATTTGTACTTCATCTGTGTATTTATTTGGAGTTCAGCTTTAATTTAACATTTGCCAGAACAGTAGGTGTTTTTTTTAGCAGCACATCAAGAGCAAGTGATGTAAACTCTAATGCCGCGTACACACGATCTGATTTTCCACCAACAAATATTGGATGTGAGCTTGTTGGCGGAAAGTCCGACCGCGTGTATCGGACAATTGTTGTCGGACTTTCCACCAACAAATGTTGGCTAGCATGTTCTCAAATTTTCCGCCAACAAATGTGTGTTGTCGGACTTTCCGATCGTGTGTACAAAAGTCCAAAGTACAAACACGCATGCTCAGAATCAATGCTCACCAAACACAACATTAGCAGAAGGAGCCCAAAGGGTTGGCGCATGACTATTGAACTTCCTTTTTATCGGCTCGCCGTACGTCTTGTACATCACTACATTCGTAATTGTTGGCCAACATTTGTGTGACCGTGTGTACGCAAGACAAGTTGGAGCCAACAACCTTCGAACAAAATTCCACGGTTTTGTTGTCGGAAAATCTGATCGCGTGTACGAGGTATTACACTTACACTCAGGGTGGGCTTCTGCAGTGGGGAGGTGGCCAGGAAGCAAGGATTGGTGAGTATACTTTTCTGGGGTGGATGGACCATTGTGCCCTGTACACACGGTCGGACATTCCGACAACAAAATCCATCAGATTTTTTCCGACGGATTTTGTGGCAAACTTGTATTGCATACACACGGTCGCACAAAGTTGTCGAAAAATCTGATCGTTCTTAAGGAGGTGACGTACGAAACGTATGTCGGGACTATAAATGGGCCAGTAGCCAATAGTTTTCATCTCTCAATTTATTCTGAGCATGCGTGGCACTTTGTCCGTCGGAATTGTCTACACACGATCGGAATTTAAACGATCGGATTTTGTTGTCGGAAAATTTTAGATCTTGCTCTCAAACTTTGTGTGTCAGAAATTCAGCCAGAAAAAGCCAGATGGAGCCCACATACAATCGGATTTTCCAACAACACGAAATTCCGACCGTGTGTACAGGGCAAAAGAAGACACTCTTAAGCCTCATACACACGATCGGACTTTGTACAAACTTTCCTGTGGATTTTTGTACAAAGGGCGTCGGCCGGGAACTTGGTATGCATACACACGGCAGGACTTTTTAAGCCAACTTTTACCAAATCATGTGGTTTTTCTGCTCTTTACCACCACCTTTGGTCAACTTCTGTATTGTTGTCTGATCTTTTGCATTGGTTCTGAGCATGCGTGTTTGTACTTTGTACAAAAGTCCTATGGTTTTCTGTACACACGATCGGACTTTACTCCATCAGACTTTTGTTGCCGGAAAGTTTGTCCGTTTGCACAGCCAACAAAAGTCAGATGAAAACCGAAAAAGTTTGTCCGATGGAGTGTACACACGGTCAGATGTTGCCTCAAAACAGCTAATTTGCATGTTTGTTGTCAAAAAGTCTGATCGTGTGTATGGGCCTTTACCTTGCCATTAATAAAGCAACAATAGCAACTGCTCAGAGCAATTTAATACTCTAAAAAAGGAAAAGGTTAGCATGGTCAGGGCAATATACAGAGCAATAGAAAGTATCCCTAACATGCTTTTCAGCTAGCCAGCAACAGAAAAGAATAAACTGTCTCGTGCATTTTTTCACATTTTTGCTAATTTATAAATTGACCTGAGCTGTTGCCACTGTTGGTTTGTTGGATTTGGTGTGGACACAAACGTTTTTTTTTTGACCTGTCACTGAGTAATGTTGGGCTCCGGGTCTGTGATTGGGTTGCTTCAGTAGTAACCCACTTCCAATTTATGCCTTGCTATATATGTCCCATAGACCTTAATTCAGATTAGATTTGAGTTAGGGACCACACTTTACAGAGGTGCCTTGACATGGCTATATGGCTTCACATGTATTTGCAAATGTATGCAACAAAAGGCTTTTTGTGCCCATATGTCCTTCATGGCAGGTTGACTTTAAATTAGCTGGTTATTTAGGGATACCACTCCCCAGAGATTAAAACATGGACTTGAACTTCAAGTTTAAATATGGAGAAAAAAACACAAACTTACCATTTTTAAATGTAAAACTATGCAATAAAGATAGCCCATCAAACCAGTGATTATAGGACATCTCTCCAATAGTGTGTAATCCTGGACCATTGCGAAGAAGAGTTCCTTGCAGCCAGTTCGGTATGTACCCTAAAGAACAAAGACAAAACTATTTGTAATGATTTCTGTATAAGGCCATAGATCACTTGTCTTCTTTAGATAAGTCAGCGGGCCCACGGAAAAAAATAATGTACCTGTATTCCCTCATCCACACAAGCTGCACCAATGTACTCCTCCACTGTCAGAATACCCTAATCAGGAGCTGCAGCTAATTGGCTACATCCACTGATTGACAACAGTTTTCCAACATTCCCGTTTGACAGAAGCTGATTGTTAGATCGACTTTTGTCAAGCGGGAACCGCCAAACATGGATCGTTATTCAAACTGTTCCTTCTTAACCGGACAAATTTCAATCCATCTATTTACATTTTACACACACATGAGCTAACAAGTGATTAGGCTACATCAGGGCCGTTTTTAAGGCAGGGCAAAAGGGGCAGCTGCCCTGGGCCCTGTCATTGTTGTGGGGCCCAAAGAAGCTGCCTCATACTTGCCAACTATCCTGGTTTAAATTCCCTCGTCCCTTGAGGTTTAGTCCCGTGCTGTGTCCCGATATCTCAGTGTGAAGTGCTGCTACTACTGCTGCCCAGCTCTGCCCTATTGTTGTGTACAGATGACTCTCACCTGCAGACCCTGTGTTTACATGTACATTACCGGAATTCATATGTAAATAGTGGTGGCATTCATATGTAAATAGCGCCGGCCGGTGGCATTGATATGTGTATCATGACCCCCTGAGATTATATCCACAGTAATCTCTAGCAACCAATCAACAAGCAGAAATCATGTGCTGTAACTTCTAGCAACTAATCAGTGAGTCGTAATGTGTGCTGTAACCTCTAGCAACCAGTCAGTGAGCGGTAATGATACACTGTAACCTCTGGCAACCAATCGCAATCGCTGCCTGATCTTATTCAATAAACTGATTTTGAGTCTAGCTGTTATTTATTGTATGTCTCAGAGCAGGTGGAGAGCGAAACTGCATGGGGGGGCCCCAAGAAAAGTTTTGCCCAGGGTCCAATCAATATTAAAGATGGCCCTGGGCTACATGTAGCAAGCTGTCTGAATACCAACTACTTGTCTTGTATGCACCCCCGGGTTTGCAGGTTTGGAGGGTACTTCTGCTTGTTAATTTGAATTCATAAAAATATTTTTGAATTTTACATATTTAACATAGTCGCATGTAAAAAAATCTTTGCTGCCATGTAACCTATAATGTACGTGTGCACCTTCTGATCACCAAGCAGCAAAGTGAGCCAGATCCAACCTGACAACCCCAACCACAACTGTCCCACAACTGCTGTATTTTTACACCCTTCCTACAACCTGTTCATCTTATTTCTATTAATGCTATAGTTATTTGTCAAATACATACAATATCTCACAAAAGTGAGTACACCCCTCCCATTTTTGTAAATATTTTATTATATCTTTTCATGTGACAACACTGAAGAAATGACACTTTGCTACAATGTAAAGTAGTGAGTGTACAGCTTGTATAACAGTGTCAATTTGCTGTCCCCTCAAAATAACTCAACACATAGTCATTAATGTCTAAACCGCTGGCAACAAAAGTAAGTACACCCTAAGTGAAAATGTCCAAATTGGGCCCAATTAGCCATTTTACCTCCCCGATGTCATGTGACTCGTTAGTGTTACAAGGTCTCAAGTGTGAATGGGGAGCAGGTGTGTTAAATTTGGTATTATCGCTCTCACTCTCTCATACTGGTCACTGGAAGTTCAACATGGCACCTCCCGACAAAGAACTCTCTGAGGATCTGAAAAAAAGGAATTGTTGCTCTACATAAATCTGGCCTAGGCTATAAGAAGATTGCCAAAACTCTGAAACTGAGCTGCAGCATGGAGGCCAAGACCATACAGCGGTTTAACAGGGCAGGTCCCACTCAGAACAGGCCTCGCCATGGTCGACCAAAGAAGTTGAGTGCACGGGCTCAGCATCATATCCATATCCATATCCAAGAAAGCCTGCAAACAGTTTGCTGAAGACAAGCAGACTATGGACATGGATCGCTGGAACCATGTCCTGTGGTCTGATGAGACCAAGATAACTTATTTGGTTCAGATGGTGTCAAGTGTGTGTGGCGGCAACCAGGTGAGGAGTACAAAGACAAGTGTGTCTTGCCTACAGTCAAGCATGGTGGTGGGAGTGTCATGGTCTGGGGCTTCAGTTCATTGAGGGAACCATGAATACCAACATGTACTGTGACATACTGAAGCAGAGCATGATTCCCTCTCTTCAGAGACTGGGCCGCATGGCAGTATTCCAACATGATAACGACCCCAAACACACCTCCAAGACGACCACTGCCTTGCTAAAGAAGCTGAGGGTAAAGGTGATGGACTGGCCAAGCATGTCTCCAGACCTAAACTCTATTGAACATCAGTTGGGCATCCTCAAACAGAAGGTGGAGGAGCGCAGGGTCTCTAACATCCACCTGCTCCATGATGGCGTCATGGAGGAGTGGAAGAGACTCCAGTGGCAACCTGTGAAGCTCTGGTGAACTCCATGCCCAAGAGGGTTAAAGTGGATGTAAACCCAATTTTTTTATTTTTTTTTTGTCTGGCACAATATAGAGTATGGGATTTCAGATCAGCTGTGCCCAGTCTTGCCACAAAGAGTTAATCCAGCTCTGAGCAATCCTCATATCTTTTTTCAGTGAAATAAAACGGACTAACTGTGAAAATTTTGTTCGTTCTTCCCCCTTGCTGTAATTGACAGGTGATTTACATATCTCGTGCACTAGCCTAAGACATGTAATATTTTTTAATTCCCACCCCCACTCCTTTCTTCAGCAGCTCTGCAAGGATTGGCTGTTCCACACCTCAGCATGATTTGGCATGCTGAAGTCATGTGGGGCTTTTCTAGGTTTTGACTGGATGTTAGTGATCATAGCAGAAGTTCAGTGTAAGAAATACACAAGAGAAAATGTATGTTGATAAGGGGAGTGTAGAGGTGGGCGGGGAGTCTACGGACATCACGACTCCACCCACTGAGCCCTGGAAAACAGACCCACCCACAAAATCTGCAGTTTTTCGGGTCTCATAGCAGACAGAGGGGGAGACATTTGACAGGTAAGTATACATGTAGGAGGCATGTATATCCTTCTAGATAACCAATATTGCAGTAGTTTAGAAAGTATGAGAGTGGGTTTACATCCACTTTAATGTGGAAGTAAAGCCTCTACAAAAAAAAAAAAAAAAAGACACCCTGCAAGGTAAAGGCATAATGCATAGCATACTAGCCCATTATGAATGACTTACCTGAAAACAAAGCCCCTGAAGCGGTCCTCATCCACGATCTTCTGCGTCGCCATCAAACCCGGAGTGACTTCCGGGTCTCGCCGCTCCATCGCTGTCATTCGCTGGAGCGGCGATGACGTCACTCCCACGCATGCGCAGGAAAGCGGCATATCGCCGTGAACCCGGCATGCACAGTGCGCCTGCGCTCCGATGTCTACGCCGCATGCGCCGTAGACAGCGATGCCTTTTCTTTTCTAAATATCTCCTAAACCATGTAGGTTTAGGAGATATTTATTGGACCTACAGGTAAGCCTTAGAAAGAAAGGCCTAAGAAAGAGGTCAAGACCCTTGTATTGTACTTGTAATGTGCATTACTGCATGCACATTAACATATTATGTGTGTTAAGGCAGCCCATTCATTTTTAATTGGCTGCCAATGCATTACAATACCCGATGTATAGATGGTTCCCATTTGTGTGTTATGTCACTCTGAAGCATGTGTATTTAGGTGCAGCGGTAAAGAACATTCACAATGAATGACAGAAGAAAGAACTGCAACACCAATTGTGTTGCATTGTGTGTCACAATAAAATACAAATTGTACAATGCATATTTGCAAAGCACTAAAGTGAAGCCAGCCTAAAGCCCCATACACACGCGCGGATTATCCGAGGACCAGGTCCGTCAGACCATGTCCGTCGTACTTTGTCTGATGTTGGTTTTGCGTACACACGGTCGGACAAAGTTGTCGGAAAATCCGATCATTCTGAACGTGGTGACATTTGTTGCCTACGACGGGACTACGTAGAGGCTAGTAGCCAATAGCTTTGGTCTTGTAATGTGATCTGAGCATGCGTAGCACTTTGTCCGGTCGGAATTCGCTACACACGATCGGATTTGGTGTGATCGGACTTTGTTGTCAAAAAATCTATCCAGCAGGAGATAGGACTTTGTCCGTCAGACAATCTGATGGAAACTGTCCGATGGTGCCTACACACGGTCTGATTTTCCGACAACATTGTCCGATAGGACAGAATCCATCGGAAAATCCTACCGTGTGTATGGGGCTTTAAAGTGTCACTAAACCTTCATAATGAAAAACTATCAATAAATTATTTTTATTGGTTGAACTGGATGGACTTATGTTTTTTTTCCAACCAGACTGACTATGTAACTATTCGGTATTACTGTGCTGTTCATGCTGTTCATATTCACTCAGTCATTATGAGATTAGTTTTCTGTATTCTTCAAAAAACCTGGTTGATCTTGCTTTTCTCTATCTCCCCCTTTTGTTCATGTCCCCAATTCAGCTAGGAATTTTGCAGCTGTGGTGGCAACTGTGCACATGCTTTGTGCTTTCAGTGAGTTATGATGCTGAGCATCTCCTTCCTATCACATCTGAGCATCCCATGTGACTATAGAGCCACACATGTGGGCATATACAGGAGTGGTAAATGACAGCCCACTCCGTCCCTCCTTCTCCATGCCCACTAACCAGCTGAACACAATGGGGGCAGGATATTACATCTTGATCATTGGAGGCTTTACCTCCCTCTTATTCTAAGACACAGATTGGGGGGGGGGGGGCGACACAGCCTGTGCTGGCAGAAATCCAACAACACCATGTTATTGCCAAAAAATAATAAAGATTTTATTTCAAATATATATTTGTATGACAATTTAAAACAGTTTATTGATATTATTTATTTATTTTTACTCTGTATTCCAAAGGCTGTTTTTTTTAATTATTTTTTTGAACATGTGACCAGCAGCAGAGGACTAGAAGCTCCTCCTGCTTATTTATGTTTCCCTGCAGACAGGCTGGCAAAGATCTGGCTCATGTGACAACTGTACATCGATTAAAATAATTACAGTGCAATCATCCATATACAGAAATAAAAGGGACAATGTAATTAAACAGTGTGTGTTTAGTATCACTTTAAAGTGGAGTTCCACCCTAAAAAAATATTTTTTAAACCTATTCTTTAAACCTATAAACAAATATTTGGAGAAATTTTTTTTTTTATACTTACCCTAAAAGGCCTGTTGCTATGTAGTCCTTGTAATCTGCCAATTACTGGTCCGCGGAGCTCCTCGATACTTCCTCCCTCGTCTATGCTCCTGGGAAACGATGACACATCATTTCCCAGGAGTCTGTGGGCAGTACAAACAATCGGTGCGTGAGATCTAGAGGTGCATCTCCATGCATTTTCAAAGGAAATTATCTCAATTGGGCTCATCAATAATGCCCACGTTAACCGGTTCCTGACCGGCGCACGACGATGTACGTCGGCAGAATGGCATGGACAGGCATAAGGGCGTACAGGTACGTCACTTTAACCACTTCAGCCCCGGACCAATTGGCAGCCAAAGGACCAGGCCCCTTTTGCGATTCGGCACTGCGTCGCTTTAACTGACAATTGCGCGGTCGTGCGACGTGGCTCCCAAACAAACAAAATTGGCGTCCTTTTTTTCCCACAAATAGAGCTTTCTTTTGGTGGTATTTGATCGCCCCTGCGGTTTTTATTTTTTGCGCTATAAGCAAAAATAGAGCGACAATTTTGAAAAAAATGCAATATTTTTTACTTTTTGCTATAATAAATATCCCCAAAAAATATATAAAAAAACATTTTTTTCCTCAGTTTCGGCCGATACGTATTCTTCTACATATTTTTGGTAAAAAAAATCGCAATTAGCGATTATTGATTGGTTTGCGCAAAAGTTATAGTGTTTACAAAATAGGGGATCGTTTTTATAGCATTTTTATTAATATTTTTTTTTTACTAGTAATGGCGGCGATCAGCGATTTTTATTGTGACTGCGACATTATGGCGGACACATCGGACATTTTTGACACATTTTTGGGACATTTGTCATTTATACAGAAATCAGTGCTAATGTAAATGACAGTTGTAGTGAAGGGGTTAACCACTAGGGGGCAGGGAGGGGTCAGTGTGACGTGTGTGTGTTTTTTTACAGTAGGGGGGCGTGGCTGTACGTCTGACGTCATTGATCGGCGTTCCCGATGACAGGGAACCGCCGATCACTGACAGTCAGTGTAGGAAGCGCGGGGAGAGGTTTGTTTACACAGACCTCTCCCCGTTCTTCAGCTCCGTAACCCGATCGCGGGACACCAGCGGCGATTGGGTCCGCTGGTCCCGCGGCCGGGGTCACGGAGCTCCCGACTGGGTCGCGAGCGCGCCGCTGGCGGCGCGCGCGCGACCCACAGGTAGGCACATGCACGATCACGTACAGGTACGTGATTTTGCCTGCCCGTGCCATTTTGCCGACGTATATCGGCGTTAGGCGGTCGGGAAGTGGTTAAGATGCCGCCGTGCCAACACATGTGCGCCGTTCGGGACCCCCGTGAGTCTGGTCGCGGGTCCCGCGGACTCGATACCCGCGATCGTCTCACGGGAAGGCTGAACGGGGAGATGCGGAAGTAAACAGCATCTACCTGTTCTGCCTAGCAACAAGTGACACTGATCAGATCAGTGTTCACTAACACACAGCCACGCCCCCCACAGTTAGTAACACGCCCCTAGGAACACTTAACTCCTACACTGCCACCCCCTGGTTAACCCCTTCACTGCCAGTGTCATTTACACAGGAATCAGTGCATTTAAATAGCACTGATTGCTGTATAAATGACAATGGTCCCAAAAATGTGTCAAAAATGTCCGATGTGTCCACCATAATGTCGCAGTCACAATAAAAATTGCTGATCGCCGCCATTACTAGTAAAAAAAAAATTATTAATAAAAATGCTATAAAACTATCCCCTATTTTGTAAACGCTATAACTTTTGCGCAAACCAATCAATAATCGCTTATTGCGATTTTTTTAACCAAAAATATGTAGAAGAATAGTTATCGGCCTAAACTAAGGAAAAAAAATGTTTTTTTATATATTTTTGGGGCATATTTATTATAGCAAAAAGTAAAAAATAATGCGTTTTTTTCAAAATTGTCGCAAAAAATTGGCGATCAAATACCACCAAAAGAAAGCTCTATTTGTGGGGAAAAAAGGACGTCAATTTTGTTTGGCAGCCACGTCGCACGACCGCGCAATTGTTAGTTAAAGCGACGCAGTGCCGAATCGCAAAAAGTGGTCTGGTCTTAAGCCACCAAAATGGTCCGGTCTGAAAGTGGTTAATGTTCGAAACGGCCACAAACAGAGGAATGAAATTTCACAGTAAGGAATTTATATCTTTGAATAATCTATCAAGATCATTGTATACTGTTATTTTAATTTCGTTAGCAATAATACTAGGATCAGGAAAAAAAAAATTTCCGCCGGAACTGCACTTTAAACACAGTTATGCCGCATACACAAAATCGGAAATTCGGACAGCAAAAGACAGATGAGAGCTTTTGGTCAGAAAATGCGACCGTGTGTATGCTCCATCGGACTTTTGCTGGCCGAACTCCCACCAGCAAAAGATTGAGAGCAGGTTCTCAATTTTTCGGTCAGAAAAAGTTTTGATCAGAAATTCCGATCGTCTGTAGCAATTCCGACGCGCAAAATTACGCATGTTTGGAAACAATTCGACGCAGGCTCGGAAGCATTGAACTTCATTTTCTCGGCTCGTCGTAGTGTTGTACGTCACTGCGTTCTTGACGGTTGAAAGATCAGCGAACTTTCGTGTGACCGTGTGTATGCAAGCCAAGCTTGAGCGGAATTCCGTTGGAAAAACCATCCAAGATTTTTCCGTGTGTACGCGGCATTAGGTAATACTTGTAATGAAAGTTCACATCTTGGGGTCTTTGACGATAATGATGTACAGCAGGGGGTTCCTGGCAAGCACTGTCTTTTATAAATTGGTAAATACTTTAAAATTAAGAATAGTAATCTATATACAAAAGCAAAAAGAATATTAGTTATAACATGCTTTCTCTTAAAAGCAGATAGTTTAAAAAGAAATGAAAGGCAATAACAGCAGAGCTGTTATTCCTAATTAGTAGCCTGTTTCCTCGCAGCTTTTGGATTCTATGAAAGAGAGAGGACGCCTGATTAGTAAATTGTGCAATGAAGTGAAATTACAGGTCATAATGTCATCCTCCAGAGATTAGAGACAGAATCCTTCCTCTTTGTTCCATGATTTCCCACATTTTATACGCTCCAATTTCTCCATTTATGTAAATTGGATGTGCATGTCCCATCAGGTATATAAGGGATGCACTTTTGTTGTGTAGCTGGAAAGATTTTGAAATTCTCTCCAATAATTATTTGCTGTGTGGGCAATTTATTTTCCTAAGGGCCCGCATAAGAAACTAGGACCATTGTAGGTGTCCAATCTTAATTCTGCTCATTATTACTTCTGGACCTAGTAAGGTCTGTTAGTATGTAAACATATAGAAAACAAACACCTGATGCTAGGAACAATAGGTACAAAATAGGTAATGAAATAGATTTCTTTCAACCCCATTAGGGACCTGGAACAGCTGTTGGCACAGGAAACAGGTAAAGAAGAACAGTTTTCTCATACCTCGCTTGGTCCATGTTTCGTTACTCATCTGAGTTTCTGGTCCCCCCCCATCTGCTCCTACACTCTCCTTTCTCTTCTTGCTGTTTCTCTTCACTAATTCTCATTCTCTGTTAAGTGAGTGTAATGTGGACAATACACATGTACTGTAGATGTCCACTATAGTACCAAAAGTATTGCCTTTGCACGCACATGAATTTCAATGGCATCCTAGTCTTAGTCCGTAGGGTTCAATATTGAGTTGGCCCACCCTTTGCAGCTATAACAGCTTCAACTCTTCTGAGAAGGCTGTCCACAAAGTTTAGGAGTGTGTCTATGGGAATTGTCCATTCTTACAGAAGCACATTTGTGAGGTCAGCCACTGATGTGGATGAGTAGGCCTGGCTTGCAGTCTCTGCTCTAATTCATCCCAAAGGTGTTCTATCAGGTTGAGGTCAGGACTTAGGCCAGTCAAGTACCTCCACCCCAAACTCACTCATCCATGTCTTTATGGACTGATGTGCAGTCATGTTGGAACAGGAAGAGGCCATCCCCAAACTGTTCCCACAAAGTTGGATGCATGAAATTGTCCAAAATGGCTTGGTATGCTGACGCCCTAAGGATTCCCTTCACTGGAACCAAGGGTCCAGGCCCAACCCCTGAAAAACACCCCAAACCATAATCCCCCCCTCCATCAAATGATTTGGACCAGTGCACAAAGCAAGGTCCATAAAGATATGGATGAGCGAGTTCGGGATGGAGGAACTTGACTGGCCTGAGTCCTGACCTCAACCTGATAGAAAACCTTTGGGATGAATTAGAGCGGAGACTGCATGCCAGGCCTTCTCGTGCCTGACCTCACACATGCGCTTCTGAAAGAATGGTCAAACATTCCCATAGACACACTCCTAAACCTTAGGAACAACTTTCCCAGAAGAGTTGAAGCTGTTATCGCTGCAAAGGGTGGGCCAACTCAAAATTGAACCCTACGGACTAAGACTGGGATGTCATTAGAGTTCATGCGAGTGTAAAGGCAGGCGTCACAATACTTTTGGTAAAATAGTGTATATATCACACATGTCACAGCGCTAACATTGTTAAAATAAACTGCTAAAAACAAACATCTATATAAAAATGGAATCTAGCAAGGTAAATAGAGTGAATGAAATAGTCCAAATCCAAAGTATATCTTGAGGAAAACATCACTGATATCGTCCTTAGATCGTGCTACTTCATTAATGTAGTCACCACGTGAGCCATCACCATTGTAAGAAATGCACTTTTACTAGACTGAAATTGCCCCACTACAGAGTCTGATTTGCCTGTTATATATACTTCCACTGGGAACATTCAGTTCACACCCATTGGTTCCAATATGCCAGGTTGGCTTTCTCTCTAAGATTAGTAATGTCAATGGTGACCATGTGTATAATCAATTATCCACATGGAACCAAAGCAAGGAAAGCCACATAGTGTAAATCGGCTAAAAGCTTTAATGTAAACACATGATACCATTACCATTATGTCGGATGATAGTGCTTGTGACAATGAAGCCTCATTCATTCTGCCCAAAATACAGATAGCCACTAGAGGGAGCATTTATTTATCTGTTTGTGTAATAATAATAAAGATATGGAACAGCAAGCAGGCAAAATTGTTATGGTCTCACCAAAAAATAAATAACATTTTAATTAAATAAAAAAAAAAAATTACAAAAATTATTCAAAATACTGAACTGTGATGGAGTTGTTTAAAGTGGAACAAAAGTTAAAATCTAAAAAAATTGTGAACAGACGGGGTCTTTTTTGCAGAAAAGACATGTCTAATCTGCAACAAAGTACACTTACCTGACTATTTGCAATCCTCTGCGGAATCTGTACACTAAGCTGCGCTCCTCAGTTTCCATTCTGGCACACTGCCAGTGACAATCATCCACTACTGGCCAATCAAAACAGCTAAAGATTAGCCCCTGTAAGAACCCAGGGAGTAGATGCCGGCGTGCCTTTAGTTCCACTTTCAAACCCCAACTTTCAAATTAACTTTCAATTTAAATCAGCTAAGTGCAGGTGCATCAAAACAAAAGGTGTTCAAAGTGCTACAGTACATTTCCTTTAGAAAGCAGCAGCAGCCTCAGTAGAATTGCCTGTTCCCTGCCAGCATGATTCAGAGAAGGACCTCTTGCTCTCGGTGTAGAAGCAGTGGTCTTTCTGTAGACGTCATAGTTCAGGACCGGTGTTTCGACACATATGGCGACCAATCACATTAGGCTACCCGCTGGACTGCGCATGCGTGAAGCCACCATATGCGTTCCAACACTGTGGCAAACTGCGCTTGCGCAGAATTTTGTGGCCACGCCCCTGAGTCCAGGTTCAAGCCCCACCATCCAAGTGGACATAGAGTTAGATTATAATTATGCTGAGCATAGAGAGGCCGTGGCCAAAGCGTGGCGAGCGAAGCGAGGCCGTGCCCAAAGCGTGGCGAGCGAAGCGAGCCCGCGAGGGGCCCTGTGGCAAAGTGGTGTCTTACAACAGTGTTGGAACGAATATGGCATCACGCATGCGCACTCCATCGGGTAGCAAAATGTGATCGGTAGCCGAATGTGACATGACACCGGCCCAATAAAAGCATCACTTATTGGGCCATCAATGGATGAAATTATCTTTCACTTGTCTGAATTTACTAAAATGCTGCAAATCTGATTGTTGCACATGGTTGTACACCAGTGCTCTTTTAACCACTTCAGCCGCGGACCAATTGGCAGCCAAAGGACCAGGCCCCTTTTTGCGATTCGGCACTGCGTCGCTTTAACTGACAATTGCGCGGTCGTGCGACGTGGCTCCAAAACAAAATTGGCGTCCTTTTTTTCCCACAAATAGAGCTTTCTTTTGGTGGTTTTTATTTTTTGCGCTATAAACAAAAAATAGAGCGACAATTTTGAAAACAATGCAATATTTTTTGCTTTTTGCTATAATAAACATCCCACATCGGACATTTTTGACACATTTTTGGGACCATTGTCACTTATACAGCAATCAATGCTATTTAAATGCATTGATTCCTGTATAAATGACAGTTGTAGTGAAAGAGTTAACCACTAGGGGGAGGGGAGGGGTTATGGGCTGTGACGTGTGTGTTTTTTTACATTAGGGGGCGGGGCTGACATCTGACATCATTGATCGGCTTTCCCGATGACCGGGAACAGCCAATCAATGACAGGCAGAGTAGGAAGCGTGGGGAGAGGTTTGTTTTACACAAACCTCTCCCCGTTCTTCAGCTCTGTGACCCGATCGCGGGACACCAGCAGCGATCGGGTCCGCTGGTCCCGTGGCCGGGGTCACGGAGCTCCAGACGGGGTCGCGACCCACGGGCAGGCAATTAAAGGGCCACGTACAGGTACGTGATTTTGCCTGCCCGTGCCATTTTGCCGCAGTATATCTGCGTGAGGCGGTCGGGAAGCGGTTAAACTGTGTCATAAAATGCTGTTATCTGTGTATTATGTATGCATATGTAGTATTTAAGGGGTTGTAAAGGCAGAAGGTTTTTTTATCTTTATGTATTCTATGCATTAAGATAAAAAGCTTTCTGTCTGCAGCAGCCCCCCTAACACTTACCTAAGGTCCCTCTCTGTCCAGCGATATCCACCAATGTCTCCGGTTTCCTGAGATTCTCCTTCCTGAGTGGCTGAGACACAGCAGCGGCACCACTGGCTTCTGCTGCTGTCAATCAAAGTCAGCTAGCCAATCAGGGGAGAGAGGGGGCGGGGGTCGAGTCGGGGCTCTGTGTCTGAATGGACACAGGAAGCTGTGACTCGGTGCCCCCATAGCAAGCTGCTTGCTGTGGGGGCACTGAACAGGAGGGAGGGGCCAGGAACACAGAAGAGGAGGATCCAGGCTGCTCTGTGCAAAACAAACTGCATAGAGCATTTAAGTATAACAGGCTTGTTATATTTATAGGAAAAAAAACTATTTACAATCACTTTAAGCAAGCAATTGTTTTTGCAATTTTCTTTCCTTCAACTAGGGGTTGAAGAAAAGAAAAATCACTTAATGGGGGAATCACTTAATTCCCATATCAACACGATCGATTTTGATGGGGGAATCCCTCCTACTGCGCTAGGAGTGATTGCACGAAAAAAACAAAAAAAAACAAAGGGCTGGTTGCACTGAAGTCGATCGAAAGATAGACTGCCCATAGATGGATTGGAATTCAGCCGTCCCTGCTGAACAAAGTCTTGCGATGTCAAGTAATCAGATAAGGTTGTAATCTTTGGCGTTTGTATTCACAGCACAGTCACACCGCAATTGGCAATATTACACTCATTTTAATGATTTCATGCTGCATTTGTATAGACCAACATAGGCTCAACACAAGGGTGCATAGAAAACAATTGTTTTCTATATGCCCTGATTGCACCGTAATGCTGCATTGAGGTAGGTTGTGGTGTGGTCTATGAAAATGCAGACATGTAGCATTTTTACACAACACACTGCCTTGCAGCATTCCGCAACACACATTTTATGTCACTTCAATAAATAAAAAACGGAAAAATGAAATAGTGCAGTGCGTTTTAAAAATGTATTGCTCCACTCCTCATTGCACCAACACAGTGGGAGTAATTTATGAAAGGAAAATCCACTTTGCACTGCAAGTGCACTTGGAGTGCAGTCGCTGTAAATCTAAGGGGTAGATCTGAAATGAGGGGAAGCTCTGCTGATTTTATAATCCAATCATGTGCAAGCTAAAATGCTGTTTTTTATTTTCCTTGCATGTCCCCCTCGGATCTACTTTACTTCCAAGTGCACTTGCAGTGCAAAGTGGATTTTCCTTTAGTAAATAACCCCCATTGTACTCCAGCATGCACACATTATAGCTTGACGGTGCCGGTGTGCACAAACCCTTATGGTTATCTTTTATATTGGACAGTTTCATTGCTCTGAGAAACATGCAAAAAACAATTGCCACTAAAAATATTTTCCATCCCCCTGATCCATAGTAAACTGAGAACTGACTGGTTACAAAAGGTTTCTGCTTTTTTAAGTGGCTTAGTGGCTAGCACTTTTTTTCAGTTTTTTTTTTTTTAAAACAATCTAACAGATTCCTCCATCCACATAAACAAGGTGGATGGAGGAATTCCCCAACTCCTGCCTCAGGGCAATGTATTCTGGCAGTGGAGTCCATTGTTGTCAGAATACACTGATCAGCGGCTGCAGCCGTTGATCAAGAAAGGTTTTTAAGAGTATCTGTTCGACAGAAGTTGATGAAACGATCGACTTCTGGTGATCAGGGACAACTACGCACTGATCAAAATTCGCATGGCTCCTAATGCACACGACCGGACTTTTCGACGGACTTTCGGCGGAGTTCCGATGGACTTTCCGAATGAACGGACTTGGCCACACACAATCACACTAAAGTCCGAAATAAATGGGGCCGTGCTGTGATACCGCCGGCAAAACGCTGCTCCGGTGGCATTTTGCTGGTGGATTTAACCCCTTTTCAGCCGCTAGCGGGGGGTTAAAACTGCTCTGCTAGTGGCCGAATAGCGCCGCTAAAACGACGGTAAAGCGGCGCCAAAAATAGCGCCGCTTTACCGCCGACACCCCCCGCGGCTCGGTGTGAAAGCCGTCTAACTGTCCCTGATTTGGAACAAAGTCCCTCTGTCCCTCTTTCCTCCTCATTTGTCCCTCATTGTGGTCTGATCTATATAGTTGTATATAAAATGCACTTTTTAGCTTTCAAAATGTGTTTCCCAGCGCTAAACCTTTTATCCAATTTCTAAATTGCTGCATTTGTAAATTTCAATAGCCAATATGAAGGAATAGCAGTGGTAAAAAAAAGAATTTGTGAGTTTAACTAATAATTTTTTTTGTATAATTCTCCTTTAAGGGGGCGTGGCAGGGGGTGTGTTCTATGCCTACATACTTTTGCTAATAGGTGTCCCTTGTTCCCATCTTAAAAAGTTCCCCAATATCTGCATGTTCCTTATATTTGGGTAATATATGCTTATGTATTTTTACGCCAGATTATACAGTATATCTTTAAAACCCCTGAAGAAGGAACTTTATAAGTAAACTCCGAAACATGTTGGGTGCTCTGATCGTCATGATTGATTTTGTTCTCTCAATCTAGAGATTTTCTGTCATGCTTCAGGATATTAACTGTATGGAATGTTCAATATTATTGCTAGCATTGTTTTTTAACCATCTATTTTATGGATATTGTATTTGTCTAAATACACTTTGATACTATTATCTAATTACTTTTTCTATACGCTTGACCCCCACCCATACAGTCCCTGGGGCACTCTCTCCTATATTTTTCTCTGACTATTTGGGATGAGGTGTGGGTTCGAAATTTTCTATTGATAGGTAGGTTCTTTATATTTTTTAACTTAAAAAGTTGGGAGGTATGAATGTTGTGCTGAACCGGCTGAATTTTGATCATTGTATTTTTGACCAGCTTAACCGCTTGCCCACCGTATACTATAGATATACAGCAGCAATGCGGCTCTCCTGCGCAGGATCATTTACCTAGTACGTGATCCTGCACTTCCAGGTTTGAGGTGCGTGTGCGCGCTGCCAGCGGCTCGCTCCTGCTGTGATTAGGCACAAAGAGAGCTGATTGGCGGGTACGGCAGACTCGATGTCCGCCGGCACCTGTATATGCTTCGGTACACAGTCAGAACGGCAGTCTACCTATGTAAACAAGGCAGATCACCGTTCTGTCACTACAGAAGACATGGATCCTGTATGTCTACTAAGCAGAGGCACTGATGCATGCCTTCTCCTAGTACAAGCCCCTACCCCACAGTAGTAGAGCACTGGTCAGGCACACATTTAAACCTTTGATCGCCCCTGATGTTAACACCCACCCAGCCAGTGTCATTAGTACAGTGACAGTGCATATTTTTTTAGCACTGATCACTATATTAGTGTCACTGGTCCCCAAAAAGTGTCAAAAGTGTCAGTTAGTTTCCCGACTGTCCACCGCAATGTCGCAGTCCCGCTATAAGTCGCTGATCTCTGCTATTACTAGTAAAAAATAAAGAAATAAAAGAAATGTAAAAAAAATGTATTGTAGATGCTATAATTTTTGCGCAAACCAATCAATACACACTTACAGGCATACCCCACTTTGTATTGTGTTTTTTTTTTTTTACCAAAAATATGTAGCAGAACACATATTTCCCTAAATTGATGAAGAAATTTGATTTTTTTTTTTAAATTTTTATGGATATGTTTTATATAAAGTAAAGTAAAAAAATATATATATATACTATTAGATTGTAAGCTCTTCTGAGCAGGGCCCTCTTAATCCTCTTGTATTTTATTGTATTATAACTGTATTGTCTCCCTTTTATATTGTAAAGCGCTGCGTAAACTGTTGGCGCTATATAAATCCTGTAATAATAATAATAATAATAATTATATATATATATATATATATATATATATATATATATATATATTTTTTTTATTTTTACCTTTTTTTTTTTTTTATTTATAGCGCAAAAATTAAAAACCGCAGATGTGATCAAATACCACCAAAAGAAACCTCTATTCGTGGTAAAAAATATATTTTTTTTATCTGGGTATAGCATCGCACAATGCAATTGTCAGTTAAGTAACGCAGTGCCGTATAGCAAAAAATGGCCGGGTCATGAAGGGGAGGGAGGGGAGGTACACCTTCTGGAGCTGAAGTGGTTAAGATAGGGACCTAGGGGCCCATTCACATCATTTGGGCTGTGTTGAACGGCCTTTTTCAGTGCAGCCCCAACGCTAGGACTAGGCAATTGACCTTGTTTTCAATGACACACAATCATTGAAATCATTACCTAAACTACATACACCAATTTTATTTCAACAACATTTGTCATTTTAACAAAGTTGGAACAAAAAAAAAGAAAGAAAAGTAAACAAGTGCAATGCACCAGGATCGGCATGGTTTGCTGGTATGAATGAGCCCTTTATATAGTAAGCTTCTGATGTAAATGTACAATATGTAAAGCACTGTGTAAATTGTTGGCACCCTGTAAATACTTTGCACTGCCATAATAAATAAACCTGATGGGAATTTAAGGCAGTGCAAACTATAGCATATAATTGAAAAGCGATAAAAATAGAGATTAAAATATGTTGCGGTCCTGTCTTGCGTACAGCGAATGAGCCAGGCGGCACTGAAAAACAATAGGGCTTACCTTGCACTTCTGCTTTTATTGGCTCAGGGCACTCCTGGCGGTTTTTGGAGAAGAGGACTCCTACCACAGACTCCACTGTGTTATCTGTGCCCTCCATGTCTGGTACACAGCCTCAGCTCTGCCTGCCTTCCACTTCTCCTCCTCCCAGCTTATTTATACAGATGTCTTGGTCAAAGTACAGCATGGCTGATAGTGTGTTTATAACTGCACAAATGACTGACCAGCCCCTTCACTCCCTCACTCTCCTCCTCCCTGTGTCAGGAACAAGGAGCTTATCTCTATCCTAGAAGAAAAAGGGTTCATGAAAACAAAGGCAGGGTTAACCTGTGCTGTACCAAATGTCATTACAATGTTGTCATATACATGCGGTTACTAGACAGCGTCAAGTGCTGGTTATCAGAGAGGATATGAGGAAAATAAATATTTCAATGTTAGGTATAACTACCACATTGTTAGTGTTACCTCAGCGCATAATCAGACGTCACAAAATATCACTAGAATCTAGGCTACAAATCATAGGCCCCTATTACAAAATACTGATGGGGCCCCCTGACTAAAGCCCCTTTGACACTGGGGCGGTGCGGGCGTCGGCGGTAAAGAAGCACTATATTTAGCGCTGCTTTACCGTCGTTTTAGCAGCGGTATTCGGCCGATAGCGGGGCGGTTTTAACCCCCACTAGCAGGCGAAAAAGGGTGCAGCAGCGATTTGCCGGCGGTATTGCCGCGCTGCCCCATTGATTTCAATGGGTAGGAGCGGTATAGGAGTGGTGAATACACCGCTCCAAAGATGCTGCTAGCAGGACTTTTTTTACCGTCCTGCTAGCGCACCGCTCCAGTGTGAAAGCCCTCCGCTTTTTTCAGGTGCTATACAAGCGCCTGAAAAATGCTTCAGTGTGAAAGGGGCCTAACTCTCTCTGTAGTAACAGGCAGCGACAGTATGGGGTTGATTTACTAAAGGCAAATTAACTTTTCACTACAAGTGCACTCAAAGTGCACTTGTAAGTGTAATCGCTGTAGATCGCTGTCATTCTGACGGGAAGCTCTGAAAATGAGGTGAAGCGCTGCTGATTTTATCGTCCAATCATGTGCAAGCAAAAATGCTGTTTTTTATTTTCCTTGCATATCCCCCTCAGATTTAGAAGGACTTGTAGTGCAACGTGGATTTACCTTAAGGGCCAGTTCACACCACATGCAGTCCAGTGCGTTTTTTTTCTGCATCAAAAAGGCATAGAAAGTAGGTTATATGGTTTTCAATGGCAGAGTTCACACCAATGCTTGCAGTTCCAGTGCGTTCCAGTTGCAGAAAAAAAAAAAAGTAGAACATGCTGCATTTTTCCTGCACTGGACTGTACTGGAACGCAAGCATCAAAAACTCACGGGAACGCAGCGGAACGCACCTAAACGCACCAAAAACGCCCTGGAACACCCATGTTCTTATTTAGTGCCAGTTCACACCAGACGCAGTTCTGTTCAGTTCCGTGCGCTTTTTTTCTGCACAAAATGCATGCACAGTGCTTTCAATGTATTCCAATGGCTCTAGTTCATACCATACAGTCAGTTTCCGGTCAGTTTCTGCACTTGAACTAGAGCCATTGGAATACATTGAAAACACTAGACATGTGCAATTCGTTTCGTTTTTTTTCGTTTTTCGTTTTTTTTCGTTATTTTCGTTCGTTCGTTTTCGTACGAATGAACGAATCATTCGAATCGTATGAATCCGAATAACGAATCGTAACGAATCGTTCGAATAGTACGAATCCGATTAACGAATCATTCGAATCCAACGAATCCGAAAAACAACGGAAATCCGGAAAAACTTTTTTTCGATTCGTAACTTTTTTTTTTTCAATTCGCAACTTTTTTTTTTTTTTTTTTTTCGATTTGTAATTTTCCGTGTCTCTATTGAACAAAAAAATTCGTACATTCGTAACTTTTTTTTCGATTCGTAACTTTTTATTTTCGATTCGTAACTTTTTTTTTCGATTCGTAAATTATTAAAATGTAACAATAGCATACACATTACATCAAATTATGAATTATGCTCCGATTACGAATCTACGAATGTTACGAATGTTATGAATGCACGAATAAATACGAATGCGTCCGAAAATTAAACTAACGAAAAAACGAATCAACGAAAAAATAACTCTTACGAATGTACGAATCGTTACGAATACGAACACCGACGACTTACGAATGTACGAATCGTTACGAATCCGAACAACGACGACTTACGAATGTACGAATCGTTACGAATCGACGGAAACGAAAAAAACGAAACGAAAAAAAACGATTTTTTTTCGGAAACAAAAAAAACGAAACGAAAATAAACGAATTTTTTTGTTGTGCACATGTCTAGAAAACACTGTGCATGCATTTTTAGTGCAGAAAAAAAGCGCACGTTGCTGAACAGAACTGCGTCTGGTGTGAACTGTCCCTAAAGGTTAATAAGGAAAAAAAAGGGGGGGGGGGGGGGTGCACTGGACTGCATCTAAAATGCACCAAAAACGCATCAAAAATGCACTAGAACGCATCAAAAACGTGCATGCAAAAAAGCATCTGGAGCCAGGGGCGTCGCCAGGGGGTGGCTAGGGGGGCTGGAGCCCCGAATGGGTCCCCGAAAAGCCCCGAGTCTCAGAAATGCTGTTTAACATTAATAGCCCCGAGTCCCCACAGTGCCGCACTGCGCATGAGCGAGATGACTCATCTCGCTCATGCGCAGTGCGGCACCGTGGGGACTCGAGGCTGATGACGAGTGAGAAGGAGCGAGCGGCGCGGGACGTGTGACGTCACGTGGTGAGTCACGTGCGACGGGCTGGGGCCGCCTTTAAAAGCGTAAGGCGGGGGCAGGCGGGCGAGAAAGCGCGCGCATTAACCTGATGAGACGCCGAGACACGTGAGTGAGAGTGACACGCCGAGTGAGTCAGTGACACACCGACCGAGTGAGTGACCACACACTAGGCAGCGTGCGCCGGGCGGTCTGGACTCTGGAGCAAGCTAGCTGGAGCCTGGAGTGGAGGACTGGAGTGGACTGGACACTAGGGATGAGCCGAACACCCCCGGGTTCGGTTCGCACCAGAACCTTCGAACCGACCGAAAGTTCGCGCGAATTTTCGAACCCTATACGTTATAATGGACGCGAACGTTCGAAATCAAAAGTGCTAATTACAACGGCCAATATGCATGTTAATGTCATAAAACAGGTTTGGGGACCCGGGTCCTGCCCCAGGGGACATATATCAATGCAAAAATAACTTTTAAAAACTAACGTTTTTTCGGGAGCAGTCATTTTAATGATGCATAAAGTGAAAAAAAAAAAAGTGAAATTTTCCTTTAAATATGGTACCTGGGGGGTGTCTAAAGTATGCCTGTGAAGTGGCATGTGTTTCCCGTGTTTAGAACTGTCCTTGCACAAAATGACATTTGTAAAGGAAAAAAAGAAGCCATTTAAAACCACTTGCGGCTTTAGGTTTGTTCTTAAGTAGAATCTGAACAGGTACATTATGAAGTGTAGCTCCATCCCAAAAAAATCTATTTTTAAGCTTTTTGGAGAACATAGGGAGGGGTTATCACCCCTGTAACATTTGCTGTCTTTGCACATCTGTTCAGAACATGTCACCTAACTTTCCGTCCCAATGACAAATGTTTTTGGAAAAAGTGGGGTTTTAATTGAAACAAGGATTGGTGATAAAGTATCAGTAGAGAGGAGATACCTTTTTCCCAAATTAAATCTAACAGGATAGAATTTCCCTTCCTAGGGGTAGATTTCCTCTCACTTCCTGTTTTCTCTTTCCATTTGCAAGTAGGAGTCGTTTGTAAGTTGGATGTTTGAAAGTAGGGGCCTGGCGTATATACTCTGCAGAAATTTGCCCTATTAGATGTTGGTGTAGCCACAAGACTGGTGGGCACAGGAATGGGCCCTGCTGTGAGTTAATAGATCAAGATTTGTAATTGCATGCACCTGTTGAACAGGGCAGAAAAATTGGGGGTGGTGGTGGTGGTGGTGGACGGTTTTGCCACAAGACTGTAAGCTCTCACAGTTACTCTTGGTGGGCGCAGGAATGGGCCCTGCTGTGAGTTATTAGATCAAGATTTGTAATTGCAAGCACCTGATGAACAGGGCAGAAAAATTGGGCCTTTGGCGGTGGTGGTGGACGGTGTTGCCACAAGACTGCAGGCCCTCATAGTTACTCTTGGTGGGCGCAGGAATGGGCCCTGCTGTGAACTATTAGATCAAGATTTGTAATTACCCGCCCCTGTTAAACAGGGGCTGAAAAATTGTGCCTTAGGCACTGGTGCTGGTGCCACAACACTGCAACCCCTCACAGAGACTGTACTTGGAGCACAGCAGTCACACGTGTTGCGAAGCATTTTTTTAAAAAATTGTAAGTACCCGCCCCTGTTAAACAGGGGCTGAAAAATTGTGCCTTAGGCACTGGTGCTGGTGCCACAACACTGCAACCCGGCCCTCACAGATACTGTACTTGGAGCACAGCAGTCACACGTGTTGCGAAGATTTTTTTAAAAAATTGTAAGTACACGCCCCTGTTAAACAGGGGCTGAAAAATTGTGCCTTAGGCACTGGTGCTGGTGCCACAACACTGCAACCCGGCCCTCACAGATACTGTACTTGGAGCACAGCAGTCACACGTGTTGCGAAGCATTTTTTTAAAAAATTGTAAGTACCCGCCCCTGTTAAACAGGGGCTGAAAAATTGTGCCTTAGGCACTGGTGCTGGTGCCACAACACTGCAACCCGGCCCTCACAGATACTGTACTTGGAGCACAGCAGTCACACGTGTTGCGAAGCATTTTTTTTTAAAAAATTGTAAGTACACGCCCCTGTTAAACAGGGGCTCAAAAATTGTGCCTTAGGCACTGGTGCTGGTGCCACAACACTGCAACCCGGCCCTCACAGATACTGTACTTGGAGCACAGCAGTCACACGTGTTGCGAAGCATTTTTTTAAAAAATTGTAAGTACCCGCCCCTGTTAAACAGGGGCTGAAAAATGGTGCCTTAGGCACTGGTGCTGGTGCCACAACACTGCAACCCGGCCCTCACAGATACTGTACTTGGAGCACAGCAGTCACACGTGTTGCGAAGCATTTTTTTAAAAAATTGTAAGTACACGCCCCTGTTAAACAGGGGCTGAAAAATTGTGCCTTAGGCACTGGTGTGGTGGCATGGATCATTGAGGAGGAGGAAGAGGATAGTCAGTGAACATAAGAGGACAGTCACTCAGCATCAGCATAGGCAGTCTTGAAGGGATGTGACATTAAAAATTATTCGGTTATATCCGCCTCAGGTGCCTGGTAGCTGGTGGTGATCCAAGACTGATTCATTTTGATGAATGTCAGTCGATCAACCGAGGCGGTGGACAGGCGCACCCTATGATCAGTCACAAATCCTCCAGCAGCACTGAATGTGCGTTCGGAAAGAACGCTGGAGGCAGGACAGGCCAGTAGCTCAATTGCATACTGTGCAAGCTCTGGCCAGTGATCCATCCTCAGGACCCAGTAAGCCAGAGGATTTTCGGTGGGAAAGGTGTCCAAGTCTGACCTTGCCCCAAGGTATTCCTGCACCATGTATATCAGACGCTGGCGATGGTTGCTGGAACCGATCATACCTTGGGGCTGCGGACTAAAAAAATTGTCTGAACGCATCGGTCAGACGTCCACCTTCCCCACCGCTCCTTCTGCCACTGACCGAAGCCTCAGCAACTCGTCGCCCAGGACCAGGAGTTTGTAGCCTCCCAGTTTCTGGGAACGCGTTGCACAGACCTTTCTGCAAGGCCTCCCTGAGATGTCTCATCCTCTGCTCCCTCTGCGACGGCAAGATAAGGTCCGCAACCTTACCCTTGTACCGCGGATCAAGGAGAGTGGCCAGCCAGTAATGGTCCCTCTCCTTGATCCGAAGAACACGAGGATCCTTCCGCAGGCTTTGCAGGATCAGGGAGGCCATGCAGCGTAGGTTAGCTGAGGCATTCGGTCCGGAGTCTTCTGGGTCACTGAGGATGACATGATCGCCAGCCACCTCCTCCCAGCCACGTACAAGTCCACTGGTTTGTTGGGACTGTACATCATCCCTAAAAGACTGCTGCTGCTGATGCTGAGTGCCAGGCTCCACCTCCATGCTCACACAATCCTCCTCCTCCTCCTCCTCCTCCTCCTCTCCTCATCCTCTTCCTGTGTGATGGGTGGGACAGAAGGAACACTGTCCGGATAAAGGGGGCCTTGAGAGGCAAGGAAGTCCTCCTCTTCCTGCCTCTGTTCTGCCTCAAGTGCCCTGTCCATTATCCCACGCAGCGTATGCTCCAACAGGTGGACAAGAGGGACAGTGTCACTGATGCATGCACTGTCACTGCTCACCATCCTCGTGGCCTCCTCAAATGGTGAGAGGACAGTGCATGCATCCCTGATCATGCTCCACTGACGTGGGGAAAAAAAACCAAGCTCCCCTGACCCTGTCCTGGTGCCGTAGTCGCAAAGGTACTCATTGATGGCCCTCTGCTGCGTGTGCAGTCGCTGCAGCATGGCCAACGTTGAGTTCCACCTGGTGGGCATGTCACATATTAGGCGGTTCTTGGGCAGGTTCAGCTCCTTTTGCAGCTCAGTCAGCCGAGCACTGGCATTATAAGATCGGCGGAAATGCACACAGACTTTCCTGGCCTGCCTCAGGACATCCTGTAAGCCTGGGAACCTGCCCAAGAACCGCTGCACCACCAGGTTGAGGACGTGAGCCATGCAGGGCACATGGGTGAGCTGCCCCTGTCGCAGGGCGGAGAGGAGGTTGGTGCCATTGTCAGAAACGACCATTCCTGGCTTAAGCTGACGTGGCGTCAACCACCTCTCGGCCTGCCCCTGCAGAGCTGCCAGAACCTCTGGCCCAGTGTGGCTCCTGTCCCCCAAACACACCAGCGCAAGCACGGCATGCATCTTTTTGCCTGCGTACTTGCGTAGCCCCTTGTACGCCTACGGAGCACCGCTGGTTCCAAGGACAGAGCACTGGAGGAAGAAGAAGAGGAGGGGGTGGAGGAGAGAGGTGTGTCACAACCAGTAGCAGTAGTCGCGTTTTGGAGGCGTGGTGGCGGAACAACCTCCAACACTACTGCACCTTGTCCTGCATCCCTCCCAGCTGCCAATAGAGTGACCCAATGGGCCGTGAAAGAAAGGTACCGTCCCTGTCCATGCCTGCTGGACCATGAGTCAGCGGTAATATGCACCTTACCGCTGACCGCCCTGTCCAGCGAGGCATGGACATTGCCCTCCACATGCCGGTAGAGAGACGGAATCGCCTTCCGCGAGAAAAAGTGGCGTTTGGGAACCTGCCACTGAGGAACCGCACATTGAACAAACTCACGGAAGGGGGCCGAGTCTACCAACTGAAAAGGCAGCAGTTGAAGTGCTAGCAATTTAGCCAGGCTAGCATTCAACCGCTGGGCATGTGGATGGCTGGGAGTGTACTTCTTTCTACGGTCCAGCAGCTGGGGCAGGGAAATTTGCCTGCTGCAATCGGACGTCGGTGTACTGCAAGTACTTGGTTGTGACACACCTAATTCTACACCTTCAGTCCTCTCAGAGCAGCTTTCAGAGAGGACTGAAGGTGTAGTGGGGATGGAGATCCCAGCTGAGGAGGAGCAAGGAGAGGTCCGCTTAGTTCTTTGGTGTGGGTCTTTTATGTGTGCCTGCCAACGAGCTGCATGGCAGGTCGCCATATGTCTGGTCATGCTTGTGGTGCCCAAGCGGCTGATGTTTTGGCCACGCGAGATACGCTTGAGACAAATATTGCAAATAGCAGTGGTGCGATCTGCTGCACTCGTCTCAAAAAAGGCCCACACCAAAGAACTTTTCTGATAACGTGCAGAGGCAGCGCCCTGCACAGGCGGAGCTCTGCGGTGTTGTACAGTTGCTGTGCTGGCCTCTACCTGGCCTCCAGGGGGCATCCTGCCTCGTTGGACATGTGACGCCGCATCCTCCTCCTCCTCGTCCTCCTCCTCATCCTCTCTCCCTTCAGGCACCCACGTGGAGTCAGTGACCTCATCATCCCCTCCCTCTTCACCACTAGAGCAAACCTGGCAGTAAGCTGCAGCTGGTGGAACAGTACTGCCAGATTCCTCAAGCTGGGTATCATCATCCGAGCCTTCGAATCGTTGGGCATCCTCCTGGAGCATGTACCCAACACTGTGCTCAAAGAGTTCGGGGGACTCCTCAGGAGGACATGGTGGGTTTAGGGAAGGGGTGGCTGATGATGCTCTGTCAGTACCCTGAGCCTGGGTGAGAGAGGATGAGGAGGATGAGGAGGGCTTGGTCATCCATTCTACCAAGCCTTCAGCATGATGCGGCTCCACATGTCCAGCTGCCGAAAACAAAGACGCGCGTGTCCCATGGCCACGTGCTGATGACGATGCACGACCACGTCCACGTCCACGGCCACGTCCACTAGAAACAGAGCCTGCCTGCCCTGTGTTCTTGGCTCTGCACGCTCTGCCTCCCCTTGGTGGTCTTCCAGCCATTGTAGTCGGTAGTCCTGTGGGTGCTGCTGAGAAGAATATATAGGAGCTCTGTGTGATGCCACTAACACACTAGAAGTCCTGTGGGTGCTGCTGAGAAGAAAATATAGGAGCTCTGTGTGATGCCACTAACACACTAGAAGTCCTATGGGTGCTTCTGCAAAGAAAATAGAGGAGCTCTGTGTGATGCCACTAACACACTAGAAGTCCTGTGGGTGCTTATGCAAAGAAAATAGAGGAACTCTGTGTGATGCCACTAACACACTAGAAGTCCTGTGGGTGCTTATGCAAAGAAAATAGAGGAGCTCTGTGTGATGCCACTAACACACTAGAAGTCCTGTGGGTGCTTATGCAAAGAAAATAGAGGAACTCTGTGTGATGCCACTAACACACTAGAAGTCCTGTGGGTGCTTATGCAAAGAAAATAGAGGAGCTCTGTGTGATGCCACTAACACACTAGAAGTCCTGTGGGTGCTTCTGCAAAGAAAATAGAGGAGCTCTGTGTGATGCCACTAACACACTAGAAGTCCTGTGGGTGCTTCTGCAAAGAAAATAGAGGAGCTCTGTGTGATGCCACTAACACACTAGAAGTCCTGTGGGTGCTGCTGAGAAGAAAATATAGGAGCTCTGTGTGATGCCACTAACACACTAGAAGTCCTATGGGTGCTTCTGCAAAGAAAATAGAGGAGCTCTGTGTGATGCCACTAACACACTAGAAGTCCTGTGGGTGCTTCTGCAAAGAAAATAGAGGAGCTCTGTGTGATGCCACTAACACACTAGAAGTCCTGTGGGTGCTGCTGAGAAGAAAATATAGGAGCTCTGTGTGATGCCACTAACACACTAGAAGTCCTATGGGTGCTTCTGCAAAGAAAATAGAGGAGCTCTGTGTGATGCCACTAACACACTAGAAGTCCTGTGGGTGCTTATGCAAAGAAAATAGAGGAACTCTGTGTGATGCCACTAACACACTAGAAGTCCTGTGGGTGCTTCTGCAAAGAAAATAGAGGAGCTCTGTGTGATGCCACTAACACACTAGAAGTCCTGTGGGTGCTTCTGAGAAGAAAATATAGGAGCTCTGTGTGATGCCACTAACACACTAGAAGTCCTATGGGTGCTTCTGCAAAGAAAATAGAGGAGCTCTGTGTGATGCCACTAACACACTAGAAGTCCTGTGGGTGCTTATGCAAAGAAAATAGAGGAACTCTGTGTGATGCCACTAACACACTAGAAGTCCTGTGGGTGCTTCTGCAAAGAAAATAGAGGAGCTCTGTGTGATGCCACTAACACACTAGAAGTCCTGTGGGTGCTGCTGAGAAGAAAATAGAGGAGCTCTGTGTGATGGGACTAACACACTTCAAGTCCTATAGGTGCTTCTGAGAACAAAATATATGATCTCTGTGTGATGGGACTAACACACTTCAAGTCCTATAGGTGCTTCTGGGAAGAAAATGTAGGTCTGTGTGTAATGGGACTAACACACTTCAAGTCCTATAGAAGCTTCTGGGAACAAAATATATGATCTCTGTGTGATGGGACTAACACACTTCAAGTCCTATAGGTGCTTCTGGAAGAAAATATAGGTCTGTGTAATGGGACTAACACACTTCAAGTCCTATAGGTGCTTCTGGGAACAAAATATAGGATCTCTGTGTGATGGGACTAACACACTTCAAGTCCTATAGGTGCTTCTGGGAAGAAAATGTAGGTCTGTGTAATGGGACTAACACACTTCAAGTCCTATAGGTGCTTCTGGGAACAAAATATATGATCTCTGTGTGATGGGACTAACACACTTCAAGTCCTATAGGTGCTTCTGAGAACAAAATATATGATCTCTGTGTGATGGGACTAACACACTTCAAGTCCTATAGGTGCTTCTGGGAAGAAAATGTAGGTCTGTGTGTAATGGGACTAACACACTTCAAGTCCTATAGGTGCTTCTGGGAAGGAAATAAAGGTCTGTGTGATGGGACTAACACACTTCAAGTCCTATAGGTGCTTCTGGGAACAAAATATATGATCTCTGTGTGATGGGACTAACACACTTCAAGTCCTATAGGTGCTTCTGGGAAGGAAATAAAGGTCTGTGTGTGATGGGACTAACACACTTCAAGTCCTATAGGTGCTTCTGGGAAGAAAATGTAGGTCTGTGTGTAATGGGACTAACACACTTCAAGTCCTATAGGTGCTTCTGGGAACAAAATATATGATCTCTGTGTGATGGGACTAACACACTTCAAGTCCTATAGGTGCTTCTGGGAAGAAAATGTAGGTCTGTGTGTAATGGGACTAACACACTTCAAGTCCTATAGGTGCTTCTGGGAAGGAAATAAAGGTCTGTGTGATGGGACTAACACACTTCAAGTCCTATAGGTGCTTCTGGGAACAAAATATATGATCTCTGTGTGATGGGACTAACACACTTCAAGTCCTATAGGTGCTTCTGGGAAGGAAATAAAGGTCTGTGTGATGGGACTAACACACTTCAAGTCCTATAGGTGCTTCTGGGAAGAAAATGTAGGTCTGTGTGTAATGGGACTAACACACTTCAAGTCCTATAGGTGCTTCTGGGAACAAAATATATGATCTCTGTGTGATGGGACTAACACACTTCAAGTCCTATAGGTGCTTCTGGGAAGAAAATGTAGGTCTGTGTGTAATGGGACTAACACACTTCAAGTCCTATAGGTGCTTCTGGGAACAAAATATATGATCTCTGTGTGATGGGACTAACACACTTCAAGTCCTATAGGTGCTTCTGGGAACAAAATATATGATCTCTGTGTGATGGGACTAACACACTTCAAGTCCTATAGGTGCTTCTGGGAACACAATATATGATCTCTGTGTGATGGGACTAACACACTTCAAGTCCTATAGGTGCTTCTGAGAACAAAATATATGATCTCTGTGTGATGGGACTAACACACTTCAAGTCCTATAGGTGCTTCTGGGAAGAAAATGTAGGTCTGTGTGTAATGGGACTAACACACTTCAAGTCCTATAGGTGCTTCTGGGAAGAAAATGTAGGTCTGTGTGTAATGGGACTAACACACTTCAAGTCCTATAGGTGCTTCTGGGAACAAAATATATGATCTCTGTGTGATGGGACTAACACACTTCAAGTCCTATAGGTGCTTCTGGGAAGGAAATAAAGGTCTGTGTGATGGGACTAACACACTTCAAGTCCTATAGGTGCTTCTGGGAAGAAAATGTAGGTCTGTGTGTAATGGGACTAACACACTTCAAGTCCTATAGGTGCTTCTGGGAAGAAAATGTAGGTCTGTGTGTAATGGGACTAACACACTTCAAGTCCTATAGGTGCTTCTGGGAACAAAATATATGATCTCTGTGTGATGGGACTAACACACTTCAAGTCCTATAGGTGCTTCTGGGAAGAAAATGTAGGTCTGTGTGTAATGGGACTAACACACTTCAAGTCCTATAGGTGCTTCTGGGAACAAAATATATGATCTCTGTGTGATGGGACTAACACACTTCAAGTCCTATAGGTGCTTCTGGGAAGGAAATAAAGGTCTGTGTGATGGGACTAACACACTTCAAGTCCTATAGGTGCTTCTGGGAACAAAATATATGATCTCTGTGTGATGGGACTAACACACTTCAAGTCCTATAGGTGCTTCTGAGAACAAAATATATGATCTCTGTGTGATGGGACTAACACACTTCAAGTCCTATAGGTGCTTCTGGGAAGAAAATGTAGGTCTGTGTGTAATGGGACTAACACACTTCAAGTCCTATAGGTGCTTCTGGGAAGAAAATGTAGGTCTGTGTGTAATGGGACTAACACACTTCAAGTCCTATAGGTGCTTCTGGGAACAAAATATATGATCTCTGTGTGATGGGACTAACACACTTCAAGTCCTATAGGTGCTTCTGGGAAGAAAATGTAGGTCTGTGTGTAATGGGACTAACACACTTCAAGTCCTATAGGTGCTTCTGGGAACAAAATATATGATCTCTGTGTGATGGGACTAACACACTTCAAGTCCTATAGGTGCTTCTGGGAAGAAAATGTAGGTCTGTGTGATGGGACTAACACACTTCAAGTCCTATAGGTGCTTCTGGGAACAAAATATAGGAGCTCTGCCTGCCTGCCACGAACACACTACAAGTCCTATAGGTGCTTCTGGGAACAAAATATAGGAGCTCTGCCTGCCTGCCACGAACACACTACAAGTCCTATAGGTGCTTCTGGTAACAAAATATAGGAGCTCTGCCTGCCTGCCACGAACACACTACAAGTCCTATAGGTGCTTCTGGTAACAAAATATAGGAGCTCTGCCTGCCTGCCACGAACACACTACAAGTCCTATAGGTGCTTCTGGTAACAAAATATAGGAGCTCTGCCTGCCTGCCACGAACACACTACAAGTCCTATAGGTGCTTCTGGGAACAAAATATAGGAGCTCTGCCTGCCTGCCACGAACACACTACAAGTCCTATAGGTGCTTCTGGGAACAAAATATAGGAGCTCTGCCTGCCTGCCACGAACACACTACAAGCCCCTCTTTCTTAATCAATCTTTGTAACTGAATCTATCTAACTCAATCTCTGTAAGTAAATCTCTCTAACTAACTAAATGCAGCAGAGTGTCACAGATCTAGCCTGCTCAATCTGCGCCGGAACAGCATGTGACCGGCGCAGACGGCGTGGCGGCCTTTTATAGGGGGGGGGCGTGTACTACAGCCCCTGAGCTGTAATTGGCTACAGGCGTCCTGCCTGTAGCCAATTATGGCTCTTCGAAATTCCGGGGCTGTGATTGGCCAAGCATGCGGGGTCACAGTGCATGCTTGGCCAATCATCAGCCAGCAATGCACTGCGCCGGCCGCGCCGGCCGCAATGCATTGCGGGGCCGCTCGCATCACACGAACGTGATGCGAGCGGCCAAAATAGTTCTGGGCTCGCCGAGCGAGCGAACGCCCGGTGCTCGATGCGAACGTGGGTTCGCATCGAGCACCGGGCCCATCCCTACTGGACACACACATCACGTCTGGAGTCAGACAGACACACACAGACTGCTCTGCTCACTGCTGGAGTGCTGGGCCTGGAAGAACAAGAACAAGAGGAGCACACAAGCAACTCACTCACTGGCAGCCTGGCAGGAGTAGGAGCAGAAGGACTAAGGTAAGGAGCTGGGGGATCTGGAGTGGATACACTGTCTGTGGCTGTTCCAAAAATGCATAAGTGACTAGCTATTCCCCTAATTGACCCCCTAATTGGACCCCCCTCATGCCAATGATGCCACCCCACTACTGCTCTAGCTCTACCTTGGATTATACAGTCAGATATTGCATAATACACTCAGCTTTCTTAAGGCCCCTTTCACACTGGGGCGGTTTTCAGGCGGTACAGCGCTAAAAATAGCGCCTGTACACCGCCTGAAAAAACCGGCCCCATTCACTCCAGTGTGAAAGCCGGCGGGCTTTCACACTGGAGCGGTGCGCTAGCAGGACGGTAAAAAAAGTCCTGCTAGCTGCATCTTTGGAGCGGTGTAGGAGCGGTGTATTTACCGCTCCTATACCGCTCGTTCCCATTGAAATCAATGGGAAACCGCGGGGATACCGCCCGCAAACCGCCGCTGCAGCGGCGGTTTGCGGAGGTTTTTAACCCTTTTGCGGCCGCTAGCGGGGGTTAAAACCACCCCGCTAGCGGCCGCATACCGCAGGTAAAGCGATGGTAAGCAGCGCTAAATATAGCGCTGCTTTACCGTCGCCGCCCCGCACCGCTCAGGTGTGAAAGCAGCCTTAGGCTAGAGCTACTTTTGATTGAAAAGAGATTTGTCTGCAACTGCAACATTTTTAAGTCATATCAGTATAGAGCTCAGACCCAGAGCTAAAAAGATCTTCCTGTACCTGCATGTGGATTGTGGATGATTATTAACCACCTATTCCCAGTGGACCCAGTCTAAAGATAAAAATAAAAACACTTCTTTAAATGTCTGCAGGGTTGGTTTACGGCCACGCCACACATGCAATTCAGAATTCAGTGTTTTTTCCTGCGTCAAACGCATAGCAGGTTAAATTGGTTTCCAATGGCATAGTTCACACGAGTGTGTTCCTGTCCAGAAAGAAATGTAGAACATGCTGCATTTTTTTCTGCACTGAACTGCACTGGAAAAAAACACATAGGAGCGCATGTCCTTATTTAGGGTGAAGAAAAAAAAGGGGAAAAAAACGCACTGGAACACATCAAAAATGTACATGCAGAAACATCTCCGAACTGCGTTTCTATGTTGTGAACTGGCCCTTAGGGTCTGTTCACACTGCTCGCTTTCCTGTGGTCCCACATATTCCGATTTTGACAGCCCATTCATTTCAATGGGCTGTCAAATGTACTGGAATGCATAAATAGTGTAGTTTGAGAGCTGCACCGTAATGGATTCCAACTTTGGGGTTCCATTAACAGTTGGCACTCGCACGATTAATCGCCAAGAATCAATTGCAATATTTTTTCCCTTCCGATCTTCAAAACAGCATGTCTTTCTAACAAGTTCCTCTTCTCCAGGCCTGGCTGGGCGGGGGTGGGCCTTGTCTGGACTAGTCTCAGAGTCGTCTCATCAATCGCACCTGCTGCCAGTGGTGGACACGGTCATCATGCTTCTGCTTCATGAGATGAGCGCAATAGCGCACTACAGGTAACTATATGCAACTGCATGCATGGAGAAAATGATGATGTCTGATCAAATGTATGCTAAAACAAAATCCTATGCTATAGTTAAATTTAAATCTCAGACTGTTTATTAAAAAAAATTTGTAATTAAAAGTCTTTATAGTCTGAAATAAATTAGAACATTACGTACCTAGATTAGTCATACGGTATCCTTACTTGCCTTACACATTAATATATACTTAAATATATAATTCCACAAAGGGAATGGGGACAACTTGGCAAGCGACATTGTTTTGTATGTATTAATCACAATTTAATGCTTGGAAATGCTGACAACCATAAAATATTCTTTTTTTTTATTGCTTTTGTCTTTTTCTAATAGTATTTTATGTGCAACATACAATCAAATACTTTTTTTGGAATGGCAGCGAAACGCAAGTCAACAATGCATACGAATATGCAACAAAACAGGAACAAATCTCTCTCTCTCTCTCTCTCTCCCTCCCTCTCTCCTCCCTCTCTCCCTCCCTCTCTCTCTCCCTCTCTCCCTCTCTCTCCCTCTCTCCCTCTCTCTCCCTCTCTATCCCCCTCTCTCTCCCCCTCCCCCTCCCCCCTCCCCCACTCCCTCTCTCTCTCTCTCTATATCCGTATATTGCATAATGTTTTTTTCCAAACACAATGCAGCTGTTGACAGCTTTCTGCTTTCCCTTTATCAGATGTTGATCAGGCTGAGTTGATGGGCACAGATGAGGCTGAGCCTGAATGGAAGAGACAACAACAAGTCAAAAACCTCCTACGACAACAGGTAAGACATTAAATTTAAACCCAAAAAAATCGATTTTCCTACATCACCTATGCAATTTTTTGTTGTGTTTTCAGTTTTGCTAAAACACACTACAATACATTTAAAGTGTAACACCGTTAAAAAAAAAAAAGTCATGAATGGGCCTTAAAGAAATAATGCCTACATATCACAAAATGTATATCCGCCTTTGATGAGCTCAAAGACCTGAAACAGTATGGTCCAAGCCATTTTAAAATTTATAGTGGGATGTTGGCAGCGCACTCTGCCACTCTTGAAACCACTGCTGCAGCCTGTAGTGAATAGTGGGGGTATACTTTTTATATACAAGAATAAACTAATAAATACACAAATCAAGTTAAAAAAAACACGATTTAAACATGGAGAAAAAATATATACCAAGTTCAGGAAAGCAAACTCTAAATTTGAAATAATTTCTTCATAGGATATGGATATCAGACAATTTTTCACCCAAAAAGGGTCTAACGCAGGAGAAGCTGAGCCTGAGTCCCATGAAGAAGCCGTGAGCAGCACGGATCACGTTTCAGAATGTGATGACAGTATTTTACTTGCAGAGGAAGGCACTTCTAGTACCACAACAGATACAGAAGTGGGTGATGGATCAATTGATATGACTGCAGTTTCTGATGTTACTGATCTAGGAGATGTGGATAATGGTTCTATGCAGCCTAAACTAAAGCAATATCCCTATGAAATGTTTGGTTCACAAAAGCGATCATTCCAATATCAGTGGTTTGAGAAATATATTTGGCTAGAATATTCGTGTAACAAAAATACTGCATTTTGTTTTGCTTGTAGAAATTTTGCCCCAAAAGGCAAGAGGCACAACCTGGATGCATTACTAACCACACAAGGTTTTAAAAATTGGAAACGTGCTTTAGATTCCTTTAAGGAGCATGAAAGAAGTGCTCTTCACAGGTCTAGCATGTTGGCATGGGCAGCTTGTAAAGCTTCTAAACAGCGTGGAAATGTTGTAGAACAAATAGAAAAAGCTACTGAACTCCAAATTCGAGAAAGGCGAGAGTATCTAAAACGAATAGTTGCAACCACCGTGCTTCTTGCCAAACAGGGCATATCATTTCGAGGTCATTTAGAAGGAGAAGAGAGCCTAAATAGAGGCAATTTTAAAGAGTGCTTAAATTATTTACGTAAATTTGATCCTTTCCTTCAAAAGTACAAGCCTCCAGGCAATGCTACCTATACTTCACCTTCATCACAAAACGATCTCATACAGTGCTGTTCAGAAGAAGTCACAAGTACAATTGTTAGCGAGTTAAAGAACTCTGGAATGTATGCCATAATGGCAGACGAAGCAAGGGATAAAAGAAAAGAGCAACTTGCTATCTGTGTACGCTACGTTGAACCTGACACAAGTGCTGTAAAAGAACATTTCCTGGGATTTTGTGAACTGAAAGATTTAAGTGCAAATTCAATAACAGAATCTTTGGAAGATTGCGTCACAGTTAATGGTTTAGCCAATGTCCTGTGTGTTGCTCAAACGTACGATGGAGCTGCAGTTATGAGTGGCGTAATTGGTGGTGTACAAGCAAAGTTTCAGAAAAAACATCCTGAAGCTATTTATGTTCACTGTTATGCCCATGAACTAAACCTTGTACTCTGCTATACCTGTAAAGCAATCCCAGAGGCTTCTGATTTTTTTCAAACACTAGAAAACCTTTATACTTTTTTTAGTGTATCTTTTACACAGCACCAAAAATTCGTTGATGTTCAGGCGCAACTTGGACTAAAAGAAACAGAACTAGTACAGCTCTCAGAGACACGTTGGTCTTGCCAGATACGTTCCATTACTGCTCTAATACGCAACTTTCCAGCTGTTGTGCAGTGTCTTAAAGAGGAGAAATCTGCCATAGCCACTGGCTTGTTGATTAAATTGCGTAAGTTATCAATGCGCTACTGCCTTTTTACGTTTCAATTGTTACTGGCTACTACAGAAGGTTTCCATAAGTTGCTTCAGAAGGAAAACCTAGATTTGTCTACTGCATTAGCGTATAAAAAAGATGTTTGTACTTCATTAAGATCTCTAAGAACCAATGCCAAATCAAGAGATATACTTCAAAAAGCTGTTTCTTTGTTTGACATTGACACTGAGAATTCACAAGCATCCAGGCAAATTAAAAAAACAAAAATGATGGAAGACTTTGTGTACGAAGCCAGACCAACACCACGTGATCATTTGTCAAGTGAAGATGATCTTAGAACAAAATTCTTTTACCCTTGCTTGGACCGAATGCTCTCTGAACTTGACCATCGTTTCTCTAGCATTAAAGAAAATTTGGTCAAGGGCATTGAGGCATGCAACCCACTTTCTGCATCTTTTCTGTCAGAAGACATAAAGGCACTTGCAGAACATTACAAAATGGATCTGCACTATGAAGAAGTAGTTGTTGCTAAAAACTTCTTTGAACGCAAAAAACAGGAAGGTGCGGTACTAACAGTACAGCACATTTGCAAACTTTTGGATCCTTTAATGTTTCCAACGGTTAAAAAAATCATGCAAGTTGTCCTAACAATTCCTGTAAGCAGCTGTTCTTGCGAAAGATCATTTAGTGCTTTGAGACGTCTTCATACATGGCTCAGAGGTACAATGGGGCAGTCAAGGCTTCATCATCTTGCAGTTCTTTCAATTGAAAAAGGTGTTTTGGAATCTGTGTCTGATGAATGTGTAATTGATCATTTTGGTAACAAACAATCACGAAGGCATACCTTGGTTCTCTCAAGAGATTAACTTCAACTGCCTCCGTAAATTTAATTTGCTCTTGAAATGGTAAGATTCTAAACTATACCTATAGGAGGGTAGTTCAAGAATAACAGTTAATGGTGGTTGGCTTTTTTCGATGCTATGTACAGTATCTCACAAAATAAGTACCCATATACACCTCACTTTTTTGAAAATATTGTATTATAGCTTTTCAGGTGACAACACTGAAGAAATTTCACTTGGCTACAATGTAAAGTAAAAGTAGTGAGTGTACAGCTTGTATAACAGTGTAAATTTGCTGTCACCTCAAAATAACTCAACATACAGGCAGCCATTAATGTCTAAACCGCTGGCAACAAAAATTACTTTACCCCTAACTTAGTGCAATTGTCAACATTGGGTCCAAAGTCTTACTTCTTTGTAACTTCTTTGGCCTACCATTTGCGAGGCCTGATCTGAGTGGAACCTGTCCTGCTATACCGCTATATGGTCTTGCCCACCGTGCTTAGGCTCAGTTCCAGGTTATTGCCAATCTTGGAGCCAAGGCCATCTTTATAAAGATCCTCAGTTATTTCCCATGAGGTGCCAGTGCCACCGTGGCATGTATTTAGATCTTCCCGTATGAGAGCGATAACATAACAACACCAAGGATCAAACTTGACCTGAGACCTTGTTATAAATAACACTAAGGACTAACTAATCACATGAAAATTGGGGGGGGGGGGGGGGGTAATGGCAAATTGGGCCCACCGGCCACATTTGAACATTTTCACTTGGGGGTACTCTTGACACTGACAGTGGTTTAGACTTTAATGGCTGTGTGTTTGAGTTATTTTGAGGGGACAGCAAATTTACACTGTTTTACAAGCTGTACACTCCCAAATTGTAGCAAAGTGACATTTCTTCAGTGTTGTCAGATGAAAAGATGGAATAAAATATTTTCAAAAATGTGAGGGGGTGAACTTTTGTGAGATGCTATATGTACCCCTTTATTGAAAAATTCTTTACTTCAGTAAAGCAAGGTCTGAACAAGTACCTTTGTTAGTGAATTTAATCGCGAATGTATGCCATTATAGTAGCAGACAAAGCAAGAAGATAAAAAGAAGGCAGCAACTTTGTATCTGTGCAAGGCAGCGATGTTCAACCTGACCCAAGTGCTGTCAAATCTTTCAGTTCACAAAATCCCAGAAAATGTTCTAAATGCAGATCTAATAACAGAATCTTCAAAAAAGATTCTCTGGCGTGTCATATTCGTAGACAATCTCTACTCTGTCTTGCTCAGACATTAAAAATTAGTTACTGAAAATGGAATATTGTAATACTATACTACAGTTTAAAAAGGATGGCACTTTACAGTACAGATTGTTTTCTATATGGTTAACAAGTTGTAATTGTAATTTTACTACAAAAAATTGTTTGCACTTTTATTAAGTTTTAAACTGGTGTATTTTCAACTCATGAAGCACCTTGCACTTTTTTTTTTTTTTGTCCAAAAACTCCAAATTGTAGTGAACCAAAATACAAAGGGCAAAGACTAAGCTATGGCTACTACTAGTACTACAGTCAAGTTGGAAAATTTCTCCATATATGGAGTTGCAAATAACCAATATGGAACATATTGGTTATTTGTAACTCCATTTTGAATTTTGATCTTTGCTATCGTTTGGAGTTTATTGAATAAACCCCTGTTATGTGTTACATGAGTGTTATAACAAGTGTCTTAAATATAGACTAATATAAACCCATGCCATGTAGTGTAGGGTATTCTCTCATTCCAGTATACCTCTGAGTCTGAGAGAATAACCTAAACATGGCATGTGCCATGCTATTTTTAGTGTATTTTCTCCTTAGTCTACCTCTATGACCCTTGGGCCTGGTTCACACCTGTGCTTTTTGCATTATGCAGATTTGCACTACAGTCCACTTTTACATGGTTTCCAATGGAGCACAAGCACATTCTGTAGTGCAAATATGCAAAAAGCAATAAAGATGCATAGGTGTCAATCAGGCCTAAAGTGTATGGTCTATACACAAACTGATAAATCTGCATTTTATGGGTAGTTTTGGAATATGTAAACAGATGTGTATTTCACATCAGTGAGAGTACATTGCACTTTTAAGTAGTGAATTGATGTGTGTAACCTGCATCTGTTTTTATTGGATGTTGATAACTTTGTTTTAAGTATAATAAAAATCCAATTTATTAAGAAATTTTGTATGCATATTTTTTTACTTAAATCTAAAATTTACTCTGCTGACAATGTGTTTTGGTGTGTGCATTGCACAAAGGGAACATGTGTGCGCAATGCCCATGCATATATTCTATTTTGCTCCCTGCATAAGACTACTACTGACTTAAACATAGGTATGTATAATACTCGTTGTGTGTGAGTTCAGTGTATGTCAGTTAGCCAGGTCAGTGTAGTGTATGTATGTCAGGTAGCCGGTAAGGTGAGGTCAGTGTATGTATGTCTCTACTCTCCGTGACTCCGTCACTGTATGTATGTCAGGTAGGTGAGGTCAGTGTGTCAGGTGGGTGAGGTCAGTGTGTCAGGTAGGTGAGTCATTGATGCATCATTGATGGGCAGCACTAGTAAGCCAGGCAGCAACCAGACAGTTAGCTTACCCCCTGGCACACAACCCCACCGCTCTAACATAAACACCCGCGACACGACCACCCCGGGTCCCCCCACGGTGCCACTATCGGCCTTCGGGCTGAAGCCCCTGGTCTTTTAGGAACCTAGCAACGCCCCTGTCTGGAGCGCATCCGGACTGCTTTTCTATGGTGTGAACTGGCCCTTAGTAAATAACCCCCACGCGTCATTGATTTTAACAGCATTCCTAAATAAAGGACAGGCACCATAGTCACTAGACTACAAATTGTAGTTGTAGACGCAATGGAATGATAACCAAAATATTTCACATTGTGACAAAATAAATTTACTGCACACAATTATTCCATAACCCTAAAATTTTAATTTTGAATAACTAGCTTCTTTCTTTGTCTTTCTACTTTTTTTTTTTTTCGGTAAAACTTCAAACCTCCTCTGTTCTTTAACCACCTGCCTACTGGCCACTTTCACCCTCTTCTTGCCCAGATCAATTTTCAGGTTTCAGTGCTGTCGCACTTTGAATGACAATTGTGCGGTCATGCAACACTGTACATATATGACATTTTTATAATTTCTTTGAGACAGATAGAAATTTGTTTTGGTGGTATTTAATCACCACTGGGGTTTTTATTTTTTTGCTAAACAATCAAAAAAAGACCAAACCTTTTTTTTTGTTTCTGTTATAAAATTTGAAAAATAAGTCATGTTTTTTCTTCACTGCTGTGAGGTGATGAAGCTGCACTTATGGGCGCTGATGAGGCTGCACTGATGGGCACTGATGAGGCTGCACTGCTAGGCACTGATGGGCACTGATAAGCTGTATGGATGGCAACTGACGGGCACTGATGAGGCTGCACTGATAAGGCGGCACTTATAGACAGCACTGATGGGCACTGATAGGCAGCCAGCGCTGAGATGCTGCACTGATGGACACGGATTGGCACTGATGGGGCTGCACTGATGATCAGTGCCCAGTGATCAGTGCCCTGATTATCAGTGTAAATGGGCTCTGTCACAGCCAGTTTATTGGCTTTCCTTTCCTCGTGACAGGACTAAGGGTCAGTTCACACTGGTGCGATGTCAGAGAGATTGTTTGGGATTCGCACCGCACTGCAGTGAAAATCACATGCAATCTCTGTGCGATGCGATTTCAGCCATAAAGATCATATGGCTGGATTTGCATCAAACTCGCCCAGGACCCTTTTTTTTTGTCCACAGCAGAATCAGATCACATGGGTGTTTACACCCATGTGATCCCATTCCTGTCCGAGTTTGCGAACTGATTTGGGGGTGTCAATAACTTTTACCTGACACTCCCAGCAGTTTGCATAGGGCAGTGTGAACTGTCGCTGGGAAACATGTGATGCGGGAACCCGCAGGGGATTCGCAGGGTTCCCGCATCGCAGCAGTGTGAACTGGCCCTTAAGAAAGGAAATGCCGATAACCGTCATTTTTTTACATGGGGTCAGCCGTGATTGGACACAGCTGATCACATAGTGAAGAGCCACTGTGATTGGCCCTTCACCTCGATCTGTGATCAGCTCTCACAGAGAATGCCAATTTGTCCTTTTATTAAATAGGGGACTCATTAATCAATATGAAGAACTGGAAAGTGTTCGGAAAACTATGTGAGGTCAGGAAGTTGACAGGACATCAATGGACAGACTTTAGGTAACATTGGGTTTCAAGCTGAAGTGTCAGAACAAATAATTCTAATTAGGGCAAATAAAATATTTCATAAGTAAGACTTTTAAGATGAACTATTCAGATTCCTAATGAAGCTTTGTGGAGACTGGTTCTCTTTAGAACAATCTCACTTTCAAAGTTTATTTTATAGTATTTTGAATGTCTTGGCATTATTACGTATGCCAAAAAAACTTGTGATTGGATCAATAAAAATGAAAAGGGAAGGCGATTTTTGTTTATTTGCCAAGTGATGCAAGTTGGCTAACCTGGAGGCTATTTGTTCCTGCTGTGTTTTGATTGAGATCACTGACCTTGTTTCACTTTCAGCAAAGCAGCCCTGTTATAACACTAACCTACATTACTATGAAACCAGTTGTTTTTCCTTTGTGATCAGTAAATCAGTTCATGTGGCCTGTGCGCTATTAGGAATATCTGCAAGCACTGCAGTAGGAAATGCTGTGCAGGCTGTATGTGAATGAAAACAATGTAAAAAACACACAATAGACACTATTAAGATCACATAGCTCAATGGTCATTAAAAAAAAAAAAAATTGGATATACTTTATTTCATCATTTTTTTTTTTATATACAATCACATGACTGCTTGCCCTCCTCCACTCCCGCAGCTCAAAGGGCTGGGGGCAGAGCCTGCATAAAACACTTAGGCCCCTTTCACACTGGGGCGGTGAGCCGCGGTGACGGTAAAGCAGCGCTATATTTAGCGCTGCTTTACCGTCGTTTTCACCGCGGTTTTCGGCCGCTCGCGGTGCGGTTTTACCCCCCGCGAGCGTCCGAAAAAGGGTTAAACACCCCCCGCAGAGCGCCGCCGTAGCCGCGGTATTGCCGCGGTAACCGCGGTATTGCCGCGGTTTTACCGCGGTCTCCCATTGTAATCAATGGGAAGGAGCGGTATAGGAGCGGTGAACACACCGCTCCTATCCCGCTCCAAAGATGCTGCTAGCAGGACTTTTTTTGCCGTCCTGCTAGCGCACCGCTCCAGTGTGAAAGCCCACCGGCTTTCACACTGGAGTTAAAGGGGCAGGATTTTTTCATGCGGTGAACAGGCGCTATTTTTAGCGCTGCACCGCATGAAAAACGCCCCGGTGTGAAAGGGGCCTTAGTAGTTTTCAATCCTACCAGGAGCTCCTTAAGCTGCTCTGCAGACAGCATGGCTCCTGCACCAGCTAATCAAAATGTGGAGGATTGGATGGGGAAACAGAAGCTTGTAGGCACGTGCAGTTCAGCCTCCCTACACAGGTGGTGCTGTTTGGCAGCCACCATGCAGAGGGAGCATTGGAAAAGGTGGAACTCAAGTTTCTTTGAGTCCTCTGTAGGTGTCATCAGGAGAGCAGCTGTCCGATTAGACGCTGCTGCTCTGGGTGACCTTAGCGGCCACCACAATCAATGAACAAGAAAGAATAGGCTGCACACCACAACTGTAGTCCAAAATCCTTTATTAGGACATCCAAGAGTGACACTGCAGGGACAGAGTGCGCTTTTCACACTAAGTGCCTAATCATTACGATTAAGCACTTATAAAAGTGTGAAACGCACCTACCGGGCACTCTGTGCCTGTGGTGTCACTCTTGGACGCCCTAATAAAGGATTTTGAACTACAGTCATGGTGTGCGGCCTATTCTTTCTTGTTGATTGATTGCGGAGGCGAACCAAGGCCAGCACCCACAAATTACATTAGGCATTCCTCATCTCATCTGGAGCGGCAAGCCTTCTTTTGTTCCTGACCTCTGCGGCCATCTTTAGTGTGGGCAGTGCTAATAAATAGCACTGTCCCCTTTGGGTTGGTGCGCATATTTGAAATGGCTAGGTCAGGGAAAGGAACCCGCTGGTCAGGGACAGTGTGGTAGTGCAGGCAAAGGTTCCCGTAGAGGAGGGACAGAGTAGCGACTGCTCGCCTATGCCGTAGTCAGGAGCCCTTCCACATCCAGGTTCCTTGTTGCCAGACCACCTTCCAGCCACCACCACTGTAAGATGTTGTTGGCATCATAAGTTGTTTCTGCATATCCCCTACAAACTCTCTGTAAGTGCTGCTGCAACTAAGTCACAGCATCAACAGGCAGTCGCTGCTCCATTCGCACATAGTGTTTGAGGTGCAGTTGCGGCGGAGGACTGTGTCTTTGTCCTGACTCCCGAATGAATGGAAGCAAGCAAACATTCATTGATGGACACTGGTAGGCTGTATTTGATTGGCACTGGTGAAGCTGCATTTGATGGGCGCTGGTGAGGCTGCATTTGATGGGCGCTGGTGAGGCTGCATTTGATGGATGCTGGTGAGGCTGCATTGATGGGTGCTGGTGAGGCTGCACTTGATGGGCGCTGGTGAAGCTGCAAATGATGGGCCCTGGTGAGGCTGGATTGATGGGCGCTGGTGAGGCTGCATTAATGGGCTCTGGTAGGCTGCATTGATGGGGGCTGGTAGGCTGCATTGATGGGCGTTGGTGAGGCTGCATTTGATGGGTGCTGGTGAGGCTGCATTTGATGGGCACACTAAAAAGGTGGAGTATACATGGACAGGGCAAGGGGGTGGAGTCAGGGGGGTGGCAAAATTAGGTTTTCGCCTAAGGTGTCAAAAATCCTTGCACCAGCCCTGCTTGGCCCTCCACCCATTAGCTAAATTAGACTACAGGACTACAGATATGATGTTCATAGGCACAGCATCATGTAGCTCCCAAGTCAAGAGAAAGGATGCAAACTGAACATGTTAGGGCACATCTGCTTCAATGCCTAGTGTGGTCAATTTAAAACAAGAGCAATCAAGGAAAATTGCCAAGATCATCAGATATTTAGTAAAAATATAGGAAATAAAAACTGTACAAGCTACAGACTAGAAACCAAATGTGTTATACAACACTTATTTGTAATTTTATTTTTTTAGGGTAACATATACTTTACGATGTAAAAGACCTTATTCAGGGACATACAATATTATAGCTTCATCTGTTTCCTCTGTGTCATAGAAAAGAAGGGGTACCCTCACTTGTAGGGACACCTTTTTATGATCAGCACTCTCAGAAGCAACACTAAAAATGCAACCATCAATTAACAAGCCACAATGCATCATGCTTACTAAGTATCATAGCAAATTGCTAAAGTATATAAATGGCATTAGTAGCACAAGGATTTGACTCCGGTTTCCAGTATACTTCCGGTTTGCGTTCTACTGGCCGGAGGTGATAATAGCGAATGTGATGTCACACAGGAAACCATCCTAACGCATTTCGTCTAATGATTGATGTTTCGTCTAATGACTGACAGAAGCCTGTCACGCTCCTGGTAGTGGTGAGTCTGATTAGCAGAGAAGGGCCTCCCTTGCGACTCCCGCTCGCCGGTCCCCTGGTGATGTGACAGTAGGACCAGGAGTCAGGAGGGGCACAGGTGCCTGGCAGGAACCACAAGACCGGTACGAGAGATCCCTGGATCAGCTCAGCGGTTAGAGGTAAGTAGGCAATAACAGGTAGGCTGGATCTGTGTGCAGACTGGAACAACAGGCAGACAGGAACTGTATGCAGACTGGAACAACAGGTAAGCTGGAACTGTGTGCAGGCTGGAACAACAGGCAGACTTGGATCTGTATGCAGACTGGAACAACAGGTAAGCTGGAACTGTGTGCAGGCTGGAACAACAGGCAGACTTGGATCTGTATGCAGACTGGAACAACAGGTAAGCTGGAACTGTGTGCAGGCTGGAACAACAGGCAGACTTGGATCTGTATGCAGACTGGAACAACAGGCAGGCTAGGATCTGTATGCAGACTTGAACCACAGACAGACTTGGGTGGTCAGACGGGCCGGGTCAGGTATCAGGCTGGCAGCGTAGTACAGATGGGTAAGACAAGAGGATGGTCGTAGACAAGCCAAGGTCGATTTGCAGAGACAGAGCGGAAGGTCAAGGATAGCCGGGTCAAACACAGGTAAACAGATTTCAGATCAGGTATTCTCACAGAACGCTGTAGAGCAGACAGCGGGGACCGTCAGTGACAGACAGATTTAAATAGCCTCGTTGGCGCCAATGGGGGCGCGCACTCGTTCGCGCACGCGCGCTCTCGTCTGCGGGCGCGTGCGTGCACGCGCGTGCTCGCGCATGTGCAATGGCAACCGAGAACGGGAACCAGGGATGCTGAGGCGCCGATTACTGGCAGGATCCCCATGTCGCCGGCCACTGGCAGAGCCTTCATGACATTGCCCCCCCCCTAAGGGGCAGCCTCCGGATGCCCTTCTGGGCAAATTTCTCAGGATGGGCCCTCTTAAAAGACTGGACTAGACTCTTAGCGTGGATGTTCTCCTCGGGCTCCCAGGAATTTTCTTCGGGGCCATACCCCTTCCACTTGATTAGGAACTGGTTTTGGTTCTGCCTTCTTCTGAAATTGAGGATAGCCTCCACCTCAAACTCCTCTTCCCCATCCACAAGGACTGGGTCAGGAGGGATGGCCCTCCTATTGGGAAAGGGATTACTAACCGAGGGCTTCAGCAAGGACACATGGAACACTGGGTGAACCTTCAGTGAATCCGGGAGTTCCAGTTCGTAAGCCACCTCGTTAATCCTTCTCTTGACCGGGAAGGGGCCCAAGAATTTGGGGCCCAGTTTCCGTGAGGGGCAGGCCAATCTTAGGTTGGTGGTGGATAGCCATACGGGTTCACCCGGCGCAAGCACCAATTCTCCCCGTCTCTTCTTGTCGAAGATGGCTTTATTATACTCCTGAGTCCTGGTCATGGTTTCTTGGAGAAGTTGGTTATTGGTGGAGAAGAAATTGATCCGTTCTTGGACTGCTGGCACAGTGCAGTCAGGGAGAGAGTTAGGCAGGAATGCAGGGTGGAACCCGTAGTTTGCAAAAAAGGGGGTCTGTTTGGTGGCAGAGTGGGTGGCGTTGTTATAGGCGAACTCGGCCAGGGGCAGGAGGGAGATCCAGTCATCTTGGGCAAAGGAGGAAAAGCAGCGCAGATACTGCTCTAGGGTCTGATTGGTCCGCTCCGTCTGCCCATTGGACTGAGGGTGGTAGGCGGATGAGAGAGCAAGTTCAATATCCAAGGACTGGCACAGGGACCTCCAGAATCGAGAGGTGAATTGCACCCCTCGGTCCGAGACTATATTAGCCGGTACCCCGTGGAGTCGGACAATTTCCCTGATGAAGACCCGTGCCGTCTCTGGAGCTGAGGGGGTGCCCTTCATAGGGATGAAGTGTGCCATCTTGGACAGGCGGTCGACGATCACGAAGATCGTCGTGTGGCCCTCTGCCGGGGGCAACTCCACAATGAAGTCCAGAGAGATCATTCTCCACGGGCGATCTGGGACGGACAGGGGCTTAAGAAGACCCCAGGCCCTGGTCTTGGGGTTCTTGTTCCGGATACAGGTAGGGCAAGTGTCCACAAACTTTTTGCAGTCGGCCCGCAATTGAGCCCACCAGAAGGTACGTTGTACCAGATCGGTGGTCTTGGCGACACCGAAGTGACCGGCCAAAGCGTGGTCGTGGCATAGCTCCATGACTGTTACCCGAACTTGCTCTGGGGTGTAGATCTTGTCCCCGTACCAAAGTAGGCCATCCCTCGCCTGTAGTTGGTTTTCGGAAGTGGGCCTTTGCCCTGCTGAGGCGCGTTTTAACTGGGACAGCAAGTCTTCTTGAAGAAGGAGGAAATTCCCAGGGGCCAGAATGGTATCGGGAGAGGCTTCCTCCTTGTGTCTATGGTACATCCTGGACAGGGCGTCTGGTTTGACATTCTTGGATCCGGGCCGATATGTCACATGAAAGGTGAAGCGAGAAAAGAAGAGCGCCCACCTGGCTTGTCTGGGTTTCAACCTTTTCGCTGATTTCAAGTATTCCAGGTTTTTGTGGTCAGTGAATATTAGAATGGGGTGAGAGGCCCCTTCCAGAAGATATCGCCACTCTTCCAGGGCAGCCTTGATCGCCAGTAGTTCCCGGTCGCCTACATCATAGTTCCTCTCGGCCGAGGACAACTTGCGGGAAAAGAAGGCGACTGGGTGCAACAACGACTTGTCCCCTTGCCTCTGGGATAGGATGGCTCCCACCGCGATTTCGGAGGCGTCAACCTCCAGGGTAAAGGGCAGAGAGGAGTTCGGATGCCTGAGGATGGGTGCTGAGGTGAACAAGGTTTTAAGGGCCTCAAAGGCCTCCTGGGCCTCGGAAGACCACCGGAAACGGGTCCCTTGCCTGGTCAGCTGGGTGATGGGTGCCACAATGGCGGAGAACCCTTTAATGAATTTACGGTAAAAATTGGCAAAGCCAAAAAAAACGCTGAATGCCTTTCTTGTCTGCCGGAGTAGGCCATTCCAAGATGGCAGAGATCTTCTGGGGATCCATCTTGATGCCCGTGCTTGAGATGATCAGCCCAAGAAAGGGAATACTCTCCTGTTCAAATTGGCACTTCTCTGCCTTAGCATACAGACCGTGGATACGGAGCCGGCCCAGGACCTCCTTGACATGTCTGTGGTGGGATTCTAGAGAGGGAGAGAAGATCAAGATGTCATCTAAATATACAACGGCAAACAAGTCCAGGAAGTCCCGGAGTACATCGTTAATAAAGTATTGGAATGTTGCAGGGGCATTGCATAGGCCGAAGGGCATTACGAGGTATTCGTAATGCCCATAACGTGTCCGGAAGGCCGTCTTCCACTCATCTCCATCTTTAATGCGAACCAGGTTATAGGCCCCTCGAAGGTCAAGTTTTGTAAAGATGGTGGCCGTACCAAGTCTCTGAAATAATTCGGGGACCAGTGGGAGAGGGTAACGGTTCTTAACCGTTATATTGTTTAGTTCTCGATAGTCCACACAGGGCCTGAGGGTGTGGTCTTTCTTATCCACGAAGAATATGCCGGCACCCGCTGGAGAGGTAGATGGGCGGATGAAGCCCTTCCTGATATTCTCCTCAATATATTCCTTGAGTTTGCTTTGCTCCACCTCTGTCAGGGGGAAGACCCTTCCAAAGGGAATTTCTGCTCCAGGAAATAGTTCAATGGGGCAATCATAAGCCCTATGAGGTGGGAGCACCTCTGCTGCCTGTTTACTAAAAACGTCCAGGTATTCGTGGTAGGCCTGGGGAATGGCCTGACGGAGGTCCACCTCAGAGTCCATACTTAGCAGAGTAGCCACCCGGGAAGAGTTAGAAGGCCCGCAAGACATCTGACAGTACGGGGAGGAGAAGGAGACCATCCCAGTGGCCCAGTCGATAACTGGGTTGTTGGCCTTCAGCCACGGCATGCCCAGAATTACAGGAGATAGCGGAGAAGAGATAATGTCCAGGCAGAGTAGTTCCCGGTGGTTGCCCGAGATGGTCATGGGCAATGGGGTGGTCTTCTGTGTTACTGGGCCTGACCGGATGGAGGAGCCGTCCGCCAGGTAAACTGATAGTCCGTGGACCTTAGACTGGAGAGGGATCTGGTGTTGGGCAGCAAATGAAGAGTCCATGAAGCAGCTGCATGCCCCAGAATCAATAATGGCGGGTGCCTGGAGGGTTCTTCCCGGAAGCTGAAACGAGACAGAGAGGGCAAGGTGAGAGGAAATCTGGTTTGAAGAGTCCAGAGGGCTGGCAGGCATGAGGGGGCACTTACGAGCCTTGGCTGGGCAGTTCCTCACGTAGTGCCCGGGCTCGCCGCAGTAGAGGCACAAGTTGTTGGTCCGGCGTCGTTGACGTTCCTCTGGGGTTAGAGAAGGCCTCAGGAGCCCCAGCTGCATGGGCTCCGAGGAGTCGGAAAGAGGTGCAGGTCGGTGGGCAGAACCCGGTTGCAGATGACTCGGGGCTTTAGGAAGCATCCAGGTAGGACGAGAAAAACTGGAGGCACGTTCAGTCCTGCGTTCTCTCAGTCGCCGGTCAATCTGAATGGCCAGGTTGATCAGAGTGTCCAAGGTCTGGGGCACCCCAACTCTTGCCAGTTCGTCTTTCAGTGCCTCAGAAAGTCCTAGGCGGAACTGGTGACGAAGGGCCGCGTCGTTCCACTGTGTGTCCGCACCCCAGCGCCTAAAGTCCGCTACGTAGTCCTCTACGGGCCTTCGTCCCTGCTGGAGGGTGCGCAGAGTGGTCTCTGCGGTCACTGAGAGTTGGGGGTCCTCATAAAGTTGGGCCATAGCATCAAAAAATGAGGCAAGATTGGCCAATGCAGGGTCCTTCTGTTCTAATAGGCGGTGGGCCCAGGTCCGCGGATCTCCGGAAAGTAGGGAGATCACGAAGCCCACCTTGGTGACTTCCAGGGAAAAGGTGCGTGGTTGTAGTGCGAAAAATAGTTCACAAGAGTTGCGGAAGTCCCGAAAAAGGTTGCGGGCCCCCGAGAACCTCTCTGGGATTGGGACCCGGGGCTCTGGGGGGAGCATTACCACCGACGGACCTGAACCTACCCCAGATGGGGGTGTTGGTGGTAGAGGGGGTCCCACGGGGCCGACCGGGTTGGATAGGGCCAGCACCCGTTCTTCCAACCGGGTGTATCCCTGCTGAAGGTTCTTTACCGCCTCGGTCAGTCCCGCCAGGTGTTGGCACAGTCCTTCCATAGGAGAGGCCCCCTGCTCAGACTCAGACATGGCTGTCTGCTACTGTCACGCTCCTGGTAGTGGTGAGTCTGATTAGCAGAGAAGGGCCTCCCTTGCGACTCCCGCTCGCCGGTCCCCTGGTGATGTGACAGTAGGACCAGGAGTCAGGAGGGGCACAGGTGCCTGGCAGGAACAACAAGACCGGTAGGAGAGATCCCTGGATCAGCTCAGCGGTTCAGCGGTTAGAGGTAAGTAGGCAATAACAGGTAGGCTGGATCTGTGTGCAGACTGGAACAACAGGCAGACAGGAACTGTATGCAGACTGGAACAACAGGTAAGCTGGAACTGTGTGCAGGCTGGAACAACAGGCAGACTTGGATCTGTATGCAGACTGGAACAACAGGTAAGCTGGAACTGTGTGCAGGCTGGAACAACAGGCAGACTTGGATCTGTATGCAGACTGGAACAACAGGTAAGCTGGAACTGTGTGCAGGCTGGAACAACAGGCAGACTTGGATCTGTATGCACTTGCAGACTGGAACAACAGGCAGGCTAGGATCTGTATGCAGACTTGAACCACAGACAGACTTGGGTGGTCAGACGGGCCGGGTCAGGTATCAGGCTGGCAGCGCAGTACAGATGGGCAAGACAAGAGGATGGTCGTAGACAAGCCAAGGTCGATTTGCAGAGACAGAGCGGAAGGTCAAGGATAGCCGGGTCAAACACAGGTAAACAGATTTCAGATCAGGTATTCTCACAGAACGCTCTAGAGCAGACAGCGGGGACCGTCAGTGACAGACAGATTTAAATAGCCTCGTTGGCGCCAATGGGGGCGTGCACTCGTTCGCGCACGCGCGCTCTCGTCTGCGGGCGCATGCGTGCACGCGCACGAGCGTGCTCGCGCATGCGCAATGGCAACCGAGAACGGGAACCAGGGATGCTGAGGCGCCGATTACTGGCAGGATCCCCATGTCGCCGGCCACTGGCAGAGCCTTCATGACAAAGCCGGATGTTATGGCGGCCATATTGGGGTACCTTGAGGTGAACTAGATAACATTGTTGCTTGTATCTTTATTGATAAATGTGAGGACAATACCTTTTTGCTGCTTGGATTTTTAAATTTCATAAAATCTACTGCACTATGGTACCTGTTTTTTAATTATTACCTGTGAGAGCTGCTTTATGAAGAAGAATAGAACTGTGAGAGGATTTTAACATAAAGATATTCTAGACCCACTAATCAGTTTAGGGGTCACTATTTTTGGTAAACATGTGCACAACAAAAAAATTAGTTTAGTTTTGTTTCGTTTCTTTACGTTTCCGTTGATTCGTAATTCCGTTAATTCGTAATTTCGTAAGACGTGAGTTTTCATATTCGGACTCATTCATATTTTTGTAACAGTTTTATTTTCGTTAATACGAAATGATTCGTAATTCCGTTAGTCTAGCGATTCGTAAATTCGTAAGACGCGAGGTTTCATATTCTGACTCATTCGTATTTTCGTAACAGTTATATTTTCGTTGATACAAAATGAATCGTAATTCCATTAGTCTAATTTTTTTGATTCGAAATTCGTAATTTTTGTTAGATAATACTTTTCGTTTATTCGGTACACTACTCGTTGAATCTTACTTTCGTAGGAAATAAAGAATAATATTCTTATGCTTGCTTTTCTAATAAGTCCTGTACTTACTCTAGTCCACTCCCTCAGTCACTAGACCTGACTCAGTCTCCTCCTCAACTGAATCTAAAAAGATTCAGGAATGCAGTGTGACTTGGACACAAAAGGGATAAGCTGATTGGCTAAAGATATTAAGTAAGATACATCACTCACTAATACACTGCCCATTCGAAAGAACGATTTGAGAACTTGAAATTACGAACATACGAATGAAAATATGAACGTACGCAATTACGAACATACATATTAAGATATTTGAATCAGAAAAGGGCTGGCGACTCGGATGCTCTTGAATAAAAGTCCTTTGTTTGGTTACATGGGTACATGGGTACAGGCTACACTGACGCATTTCGGCTAAGAAGCCTTCATCAAAGAATATTATATAAGATACACTTAATATACACATGGTCACATAAATGTTGTCGGAATTTCCGAACGTCAAGAACGCGGTGACGTACAACACGTATGACGAGCCGAGAAAAGTTCAATAGCCAGTGCAGCTATTCTGCTTGATTCCGAGCATGCGTGGAATTTTGTGCGTCGGAATTGTGTACACACAATCCTAATTTCCGACAACGGATTTTGTTGTCGGAAAATTTGAGAACCAGCTCTCAAATTTATGTTGTTGGAAATTCCGACAAAAAATGTCCGATGGAGCCTACACACTGTCGGAATTTCCGACAACAAGCTCACATCGAACATTTGTTGTCGGAAATTCCGATCATGTGTAAGCGGCATTACACTGTCCATTCAAAAGAATGATTTGAGAACATGAACAAACAAAATCACGAACAGACAGAGAAACAAAATGATGTACACACGTATGAAAATACAAACATACAAAATTACAAACAGACAAAGGATTGAAAATACGAAATTCAAATAATTCATTATAGATGTAATTTTCTTTCTTTTACTGTTTCAGAGTTTTGTATTTTTGTATGTTTGTAAGTTCGTATTTTCACATGTTCGTTATTTTGCTTATTTGTAATTTCGTAATTTTCGTATTTTGGTTCTTTCAGATATTCGAATGTTCAAATTGATCCGAATGTACGAATACTAACAAATTTGTACGAAAATCTATTTGTTACGAAAACCGAATCGCACATGTCTAATTTCTGGTGAATGCAACAGAGTGGACACCAGTACTGAGCATGGAGGTATATTATAGTTCTGGATATTGGGGAAGAGCACAGTGTATGACCCCAGTAAAAGTAAAGGCCCATACACACGATCTGACTTTTTGACAACCAACATGCAAATTAGCTGGTTTGGACCAACATCCGACCGTGTGTACGCTCCATCGGACCAACTTTTTCCAGGTTTCATCTGACTTTTGTTGGCTGTGCGAACGGACCAACTTTCTGCCAACAAAAGTCCGATGGACCAAAGTCCGACCGTGTGTACACAAAACCAACGGACTTTTGAACAAAGTACAAACACGCATGCTCAGAACCAATGCAAAAGATCAGACAACAATATAGAAGTTGACCAAAGGTGGCGCTGGAGTATTCGAACGTCCTCTTTTGAAGTGTCGTCAGTACGTTGAAACGTCACTACGTTCATGTTTGTTGCCTAAAAAGTCCGATCGAGTATATGCAATACCAACTTGGGGCCAACGCCCTTTGGACAAAAATCCACGGGAAAGTTGGTCCAAGGTCCGATCGTGTGTATGAGGCTTAAGACTCATTTGCATTTGCACAGATGTCCACAGAGGAATTTTATAGCAGATACAGTGTTGTCATTGGATGGAGGTGTTTTATAGTTCTGGGCATTGGGAAGGAACACGGTGAATGGCATAAAAAGCAAAAAAAATGTTCCATATTAGTGCTCAAAGGTGAGGAAGCTCATTTATTGTTTGTTCAAATAATAATTTTATTGATTCATTGCATCATTTACTACGTTTTATAAGTGTGGCACAGTGTACACTGTCTACAGTAATGGCAGTGTTTTTTTTTTTTTGCAATATGATCGCTAAATACCATTTAGAAGGAGTGCTTCTATGTGGTCACATGTTTTTTTTTGTTCTCATTCACAAGCAGAGGGTCTGATATTCCTCTGCTGACGTATATAATTACATCAGCAAAGGAATCTTTAAACTCTAATACCCCGCACACACGAGCGGATCTTTCGTCAGATAAATCTTCGATGGTTTTTCCGACGGAATTCCGCTCAAGCTTGGCTCACATACACACAGTCACACAAAAGTTCTATGAACTTTCGACCATCAAGAATGTGATGACGTACAACACTACGAAGAGCCGAGAAAATAAAGTTTAAGGCTTCCAAGCATGCGTCAAATTGTTTCCGAGCATGCGTAGGAATTGTGCGCGTCAGAATTGGTACAGACGATCGGAATTTCGTCTCTGAACTTTTTCCGACCAAAAAATTGAGAACCTGCTCTCAATCTTTTGCTGGCAGAAATGCCGTCAGCAAAAGTCTGATGGAGCAAATACACAATCTCATTTTCCTACCAAAATATCACACCGGTCTTTTGCTGGCGGCATTTCCGATCGTGTGTACGCGGGATTACCATGTGTCTGCAGAGCTCTGATTGGCGCTGTGCTGGTCACATGTCAAAAACAACTTGTCAGGGAGGGAGGAAAGCAGAGAGAGAGATATGGTCACACTGTACATAGAGCCCTGTAATGAAAGATGTAAACTGACCAATCTATCTTGGATTGGCAGCGTTGATTAGTGTGGTTTGTTTACTGATAGGAACACAGGAATAGGAAGGATCAATCAGGTATTATACTACATGGAAAGGGATAAATAACATTGAAAAAACACTGTGCAGTAGACAGGAATATGATTATTGTTTTTTTATGTTTACAAACACTTTAAGATGTATTTGTAATGCAGCCAGGCTGCACCTATTCATCTTGCATTGTTTTATACACTACTAATTCCTTAAGCATGGGTTAAAATACTCTGGAAAGTCCAACCTGCAGCTCTTTCACACAAAGCAGTGACCCTGCCCCGAACAATGCACCAATCAACAGTGCTTCTGGCAGATACACTATATTACCAAAAGTATAATATCGCAGTCCCAATAAAAAATCGCAGATCGCCGCCATTATTAATAAAACAAAAATTTCAAATAAAAATGCCATAAAACGATCCCCTATTTTGTAGACGCTATAACTTCAGCGCAAACCAATCAATATACACTTATTGCGATTTTTTTACCAAAAATATGTAGAAGAATACATATCGGCCTAAACTGAGGAAAAACATTTTTTTTTATATATTTTTGGGAATATATTTATTTTAGCAAAAAGTAAAAAATAATGCGTTTTTTTTTTTCAAAATTTACGCTCTTTTTTTGGTTATATCGCAAAAAAAAACTGCAGAGGAGATCAAATACCAGCAAAAGAAAGCTCTATTTGTGGGACCGCCCAATTGTCAGTTCAAATGACGCAGTGCTGAATCGCAAAAAGTGCTCTGGTCAGGGAGGGGGTAAAATCTTCCGGGGCTGAAGCGGTTAAGATAATTGTTATAGATTGTCTTGGTCTTGCAGTATATGTAATCTACCAAAACCCTACTAGTGTACTTTTAAAATCCAGAGCATAATCAGATAGATCTGCATTCAGGAATTTGTGCTTTTGTTAGCCCGGTGTTTATTTTTTGCTTTTGTTAGCCCAGTGTTTATATCGTTCGTTCCTGTTTCCTTTCACATGACATAACTATTCACATGTACACAGTTCCTCTATACAAACCATATTCATTCTCAGATTCTGCAGAAATTCGGCCAGACCAGTGACACAGGGTTATGCAGTCATCTACACAGAAGGGGAAGTCATTCGCTTTCAGAGTTCATACTGTAGCTACTGCAGTAGTAGAGGATGTGCAGCTTAGTGTTTGCCAAAAATAGTTAAAGTGAAAAAAATTGTTAAAGTGATACTACAGAAAAAAAAAACAAGCATGTTATTATAGCTACCTGCTCTGTGCAATGATTTTGCACAAAGCAGCCCCGATCCTCCTCTTCTCTGGTCCCCCGCCGGCTCTCTGGGCTCCTTCCCTCTGCTGAGTTCCCCCATAGCAACCCGCTTGCTATGGGGGCACTCGTGTGAACTCGCTCCTGAGCCATGCTCGGTTTGTTCTTTTAGAACAAAAAATAGAATATATGCATGAAGGTAAAAAAAAACATTCAGTCCTTAGAACCACTTTAAAAGCAGCCTTTTTCAACCAGGGTTTTGTGAAATCCTGGGGTTCCTCCAGAGGTTGCTAGGGGTTCCTTGAGCAAAAAACGATATCTGCTTCTCAGATAAGTAACCACTGAAACCATTAGGCCTTATGTACACTGCTGCTGGTAAATGGACGTTTAGGAGCAGTTGGGCATTTTCTTTCAACTACTCCTGAACCATGGGCGTCCGCAGAACCTTTTTCAGGGGGGGGGGGGGGGCATCATTTTAGGGTCACCTATACACTGCCCCTTTTCGACAATGTCATAGTCGGAGACTGAAGACGTAGTACAGTCCCTAGGATAAGTAATGGATAATGGCCAACAGGCCCTCTTACCAGACCCAGCGAAACTACAGCAGTTATCCCTCTGGCTGGACGATCGTTCACTCTGGGTTCCCACGGTGGTGACTCTGGTTAGTAGTATAGCATGTCTGTACCCTGGTAGTGGCTCAGTCTTTCTCTCTCTCGTGGCGCTGGGCAGGGTGGCTCTCTCTTTGGTGGTGCTGGGCAGCGTGGCTCTCTCTCTGGTGGCACGTGGGCAGCGTGGCTCTCTCTCTGGCTTCTGCCCAGCACACTCCTCCTTTGTCCTGTAGCACTCGTTCCCTCTGCGTTTTTCCAGGCTGCAGTCTCTCAATCTTTCTCTTAATCGAGCTGTGGAAAATGAAGACTCCAATCTTTGGGACTACATGTCCCATGATGCTCTCCTCTCCTAGTCTCCTTTGATTGGCCAATAGGGAAGGGACGGAGCGGGCAGGAAGCTGGGTGAGGAACCTGGCTAGAGCCGCCGTTTCTTCTCCTTGATTGGAGAAAGGGGGGGGGGGGCGAGTGGGGGAAACCTCTGACAGCCCACAGCTCGCCTTTCTCCTGTCACAGTGCCGCCAAGTTCTCTACGGGACTGAGCAGGGAAAAGAGCCGAAGTCACACTACACTGATGGGGGGGCTTGACAGCACCTAGATGGTGTCACCCCACTGGCAGGTGGCACCCGGGTGCCCGCCCCCCGATAGCGATGCAACTGTTCTGAATTTAAGATCCAATCCCTGATTCCAGAGGGGGGCACTTGACCGCCCTTGCCCCTACCTGCGGACGCCCATTTCCTGAGCTCCACTCTGTTATCTTATCAGTACATCCACACAGGATCGTCTAGGCAGTTGAGTTTAGAGGCTTTTTTAGGAAAGCAAAAAAATTGGTTCAGACCCTGCTGGAAAAACTCTCCAAGAAACTCTACAAAAATTTATTTTTTGCCAAATTATGAAATCTCCAAATGCAGCGCACATTCTCTTCTTCTTTAATGGGATAATAATGAAGCTGCTTTGCTGGTGATACTGATGGAGTTATTACAAACTCATTTTCAAAGGCTTTTTTTATAATATTATGCTTTTTTTTTTTTGGGCAAGTTACCACAACACAATTATCCCATAGTTTTTAAGATCAAAGATGTTGGTGTCCCTTGTCAATTTTACATTGTATTTTTTTAAATGTAACTGCCTACTCCCAAACTGTCATTTGAAGTAAAACACACAGCCAAGTATTATTCTCCTCAATTTTTTTTATTGTGCATTCAAAAAAGAAAACAAATAAAATTAGACATGCTATCTGCCAATAGAACTGAAAGAGGAGTATCCATTAAAAAATGTTTTTTTAAAGTTAACAGCTACAACTACTGCAGCTGCTTACTTTTAATAATCGGACACTTACCTGTTCCAGGGTCCAGCGATGCGGGGGGTCGAAGCTCTGCTCGTCCCCCCATCCGCTCGGCGGCGCCGGCATTGCAACAGTGGGCACCCGGCTGTGACTTCACAGCCGGGCACCCACTGCATATTCGCGTGATTGGCCGCGCTGTCATCTGGGACCTGTCACGTGTCCCAGATGACTGACAGGAGGGAGAGAGCCTTTCCTGCGCCGAGGGGAAGTGATGTCACCAGCCCAGGCACCGAAGGAGGCAGACTACGAGGGACCCCCTAGCAATAGGCATTTCGAGGTGAGTTAAACAATTTTTTTTTTCCAATTATTTTAATTTTTTTAGCAATTTTAAGCATTTTTTTTTTTTGAGTGCAACACCACTTTAACCAAAAAGTGCATTCTATGCATCCAAAAATATAGAAAATATACCAAATTAAATCATTATTCAACCAAAAAAAATACCGTATTTATCGGCGTATAACACGCACTTTTTCCCCCTTAAAATCGGGGGAAAGTCGTGGGTGCGTGTTATACGCCGATGCCCCAAAAAAAAAAAGTGACAAAAATAGCGAGCGGCACCGAAAAATAGCTAGTGGCGCCGAAAAATAGCTAGTGGCGCCGAAAAATAGCGAGCGCCGCCGAAAAAGACCAAATCGCCGCCGGAAAAGACCGAGCCGACTGTTCGGCTCCGCTCGTAGTCCCGCCTCCCTGCGCTCGCTTCTGAAACAGCAGGGAGGCGGGGCTGCGAGCGGAGCCGAACAGTCAGCTCGGTCTTTTCCGGCAGCGCTTCGGTCTTTTTCGGCGGCGATCACGCGGCCTGTCTTGGCGGCGGGAAATTTAAACGTGGGCAAGGCTGCAAATGACGCTAACAAGCTGCAAATGACACTGGGCAAGCTGCAAATGACACTGGGCAAGCTGCAAATGACGCTGGGCAAGGCTGCAAATGACGCTGGGCAAGGCTGCAAATGACGCTGGGCAAGCTGCAAATGACGCTTAAATGTAAGGTTTTTTTTCCCTAAACTTCTCTCCTAAAACTTTTTTTCCTTAAAATGCCCTCCTAAACTTGGGGTGCGTGTTATACGCCGATAAATACGGTATGTCAAAGCAATAACTGCAAGGCCAATAATAAATAAAACGTTATCTCCTCCGATTCCGCAACATGGCTGGTTGAAGAACGGCCATTCAGAAATGAACTGAAAAGCATGAAATGAAAAGTGCGAAATGAAAAGCGTGAAAAGAAATGCGCGAATCAACACTCAGCAAACTTCTACTAACACGAAATTAGCAGAGGGAGCCCAAAGGGTGGAAGAGTTGAGAAACCACGTAGTACGTCACTAAGTTCGTAATTGTTGGCCAACAATTGTGCGGCCGTGTGTATGCAAGACAAGTTTGGGCCAACGCCCTTCGGACAAAATTCCACGGTTTTGTTGGCCAACAATCCAATCGTGTGTACGAGGCTTAAGAAAATAATAATCAAAGTTACAGGGGGACATAAGAGGGCTTGAAAGGCAGGACATGTATGCAATTAAAACAATTCTGTTTCCGGAAATAAAAACAAATACACACACCTGTAATTTCATCAAAATATTCCTAACACTTTGTTGAGAAATCATTCAACAAGCCAAAAATTGATCAACCGATGTCAACTTTTCAGTATACCAAATGGTGCGCCATGGCTCAATCAAAAAATATACTTAGAAAATTGAAAACAAATCTCTGATCTCTAAATCAAAGATGTAGTGCTGTGAGGACCACCCGCTTCCAACTACTATGTCCTCAGTTATTACATTTTTTAACCACTTTCCGACCAGCCGCCGTCTTTATACTGCGGCAAGGTGGCACAATCCCGCAAATCGCCGTAGCTGTACGTCGGCTCGGGATCTTGCTTTTGTGGGTGCACACGCGCTGCCTCCCTTTGGCCAGCGGGGGAGCCAATCAGTGGGTCCAGCGGACTCGTTGTCCACTGGCCACCTGCGATCGTTCCCCGCAGTGGCAGAACAGGGATCTGGCTGTGTAAACAAGGCAAATCTCTGTTCTAACCGGGGCGATCACACAGATCCTGTCTTTCTGCTAAGCAGGAAGATGGATCTGTGTGTTTCCCCATCCCAGTCACACAGTCCCCCATACAGTTAGAAAACACCTGCAGGGAACACATTTAACTCCTTGATCGCTCCTGATGTTAACCCCTTCCCTGCCAGTGTCATTAGTACAATAACAGTGCATATTTTTAGCACTGATTACTGTAATAATGTCACTGGTTCCCAAAAAAGTGTCAAAAATGTCAGTTAGGTGTCTGATCTGTCCGCCACAATGTCGCAGTGCCGCTAAAAATCACTGATCACCGCCATTACTAATAAAAAAAAATAAATAATAAAAATACCTTAAATCCATCCCCTATTTTGTAGACATGATAACTTTTGCGCAAACCAATCAATATTTTACGCTTATTGCTATTTTTTTACCAAAGATATGTAGCAGATTACATATCGTCCTGAAACTGATGAATACATTTGTTTTATTACATTTTTTTTGGAAATGTTTTATAGCAGAAAGTAAAAAATGTGGGTTTTTTTTTTTCAAAATTTTCACTATTTTTTGTTTATAGCGCAAAAAATAAAAAACGCAGAGGAGATCAAATACCACCAAAAGAAAGCGCTATTTGTGGGGAAAAAAGGATGTCAATTGTGTTTGGGTGCAACCTCGCACGACCGCCCAATTGTCAGTTAAAATTACGCAGTGCTGAATCGCAAAAAGTGCTATGGTCAGGAAGGGGGTAAATCTTTCCGGGGCTGAAGTGGTTAAGTTACTTGCTTAGCGACCTAAATGAGGGTGATGCTTTGATTGCAGGATACAGCCCAGGACACTGCATCATTGGGACAATAAGACTCCTGGCCCCTTACCACGCGTTTAGCTGCCAGCCAATGACAACTGATCACGTGATGTAACCAGAAGATCGGTAATCATTTTCCACCGGCTTCTGTGCAAGGGACATCGGTCCTGAAGAGGAAGATGCACAGCAATCTCCTCTGTGCACACCAGTGCTGCCTGCCAGTGCCACCTGCCAGTGCCTGCAGTGCCACGAATCAGTGCCAGCAATCAGTGCCACCTATCAATGCCCACGAGTGTCACCCATAAATGTCCACCAGTGGTGCCAATCAGTGCCTCATCAGTGCCACCTAACAGTGCTGCCTATCAGTGTCACCTACCAGTGCCAATCAGTTCCCATCACTGCCACCCATCAGTGCCCATCCCTGCCACCCATCAGTGTCCATCACTGCCACCTATCAGTGCCCATCACTGCCACCTATCAGTGCCACCTATAAGTGCCCTTCAGTGCCACCCATCAGTGCCACCTCTCAGTGCCCACCAATGCCACCGATCAGTGCCCACCAGTGCCGCCTATCAGTGCCCATTAGTGCCGCATTATCAGTGTCCATCAATGCAGTTTATCAGTGCCCATTAGTGGAGCCTATCAGTGCCCATCAGTGCAGCCTCATCAGCGTACATCAATGAAGGAGAAAAATTACCTGTTTGCAACATTTTATAACAAAATATAAAACAGTTTTGTATTTTTTTTTTTTTTTAAACTTAGTTTTTTAAAAAAAAATTTAACAAAAAAATAAATAAATACCACCAAAAGAAAGCTCTATTTGTGGGAAATAAATGATAAAAATGTAATTTCGGTAGTGTTGTATGACCGCGCAATTGTCGTTTAAAGAGTGATAGCGCTAAAAGCTGAAAATTGGTCTGGGCAGGAGGGGTTTTAAGTGCCCAGTAAGCAAGTGGTTAAGAACAATCATTCAATTTTCTAATCGTGAGTGGGGTCAAAACGAACTTTCGTTTTCGGTCACAGTGATGAGAAAATTAAAAAGAGCAGGATGGAAAATGTTTCTCCAACAAACAAAACTATGAATGTGTTTTCTGTCTGATAAATGTTGTTAAATTAGAACACAACTTTTCAAAGACCTTTTCAAGTCATTGAATGTACTGAGAATTTTTGTCCAAATGTTCGTTCGAAAATCTATTGAATGGCCAGCTTTATAAATATTCATCCCACTGTAGTCTAAAAGATTGGGCCAGTAAAAAAAAAAAAATGCTGTTCTCAGCAGATTGCTACCTGTGCTTTGTATTTTGGGCTGACTCTGGGGTCCAATTAGAAGAATTAAAACAGTAAGGCATTGGCTGTGTAGTAGATTTTGGATAAAATGAGAATCACAATTTTTTTGCTTGGAATAAAGATCACGATTTTGAAGAACTTTTTTATTTGAAAGATTTACAACCCCTGAAGATTAGGTTATCAAACAAGATGCAATAAAATAAGACATAATACTCTTTGCTTTAATCAAATTTAACCTCTAGCCGACCGCCCACTGTCTATTGACGGCGGAGCGGTGCGGCTCTTGTGGCGGGACGCCGTCATATGACGGCGTCTACATTTTGGCCACTAGGGGGCCCGCCGCGTCGCTGGGGACCCGATGCGCGTGTCCGGCGGCCGCGATGTCCGCCGGGCACCCGCGATTGCCCAGTAACTGAGCAGGACGTGGATCTGTGTATGTAAACACACAGATCCACGTCCTGTCAGTGTAGAGGAGACCGATGTTGTGTCCCTTGTACATAGGGTCACCGATCGGTCCCCTCCCCCAGTCAGTCCCCTCCCCCCACAGTTAGAATCACTAACATAGGGAACACATTAACCCCTGCAGCGCCCCCTAGTGTTAACCCCTTCCCTGCCAGTCACATTTATACAGTAATCAATGCATTTTTATAGCACGGATCGCTGTATAAATGTGAATGGTCCCAAAAATGTGTCAAAAGTGTCCGATATGTCCGCCGCAATGTCGCAGTCATGATAAAAATCGCAGAACGCTGCCATTACTAGTAAAAAAATAATAATAATAAAAATGCTATAAATCTATCCCCTATTTTGTAGACGCTATAACTTTTGCGCAAACCAATCAATATACGCTTATTGCGATTTTTTTACCAAAAATATGTAGAAGAATACGTATCGGCCTAAACTGAGGAAAAAATTGGTTTAAAAAAAAAAATTGGATATTTATTATAATAAAAAGTAAAAAATATTATGTTTTTTCAAACTTGTCGCTCTTCTTTTGTTTATAGCGCAAGAAATAAAAACCGCAGAGGTGATCAAATACCACCAAAATAAAGCTCTATCTGTGGGGAAAAAATGATAAAAATTTTATTTGGGTACAGCGTTGCATGACCGCGCAATTGTTATTCAAAATGCGACAGCGCTGAAAGCTGAAAAATGGCCTGGTCAGGAAGGAGGTGTTCGTGCCTGGTAGGCAAGTAGTTAAAGAAATGTAATGAAAAATAATGTAATGAGTAAAGAATTAAAAAAAAATACCATTAAGGTATTAATGGAAATCGAAAATACTGCGCTAAGTACCAAAATAAAAAGTAAAAAAACAAAAAAGAAAGAAAACAAAGTGGCTGCTAGAAACGTGAGATACAGTGGTGTGAAAAAGTGTTTGCCCCCTTCCTCATTTCCTGTTCCTTTGCATGTTTGTCACACTTAAGTGTTTCGGAACATCAAACCAATTTAAACAATAGTCAAGGACAACACAAGTAAACACAAAATGCAATTTGTAAATGAAGGTGTTTATTATTAAAGGTGAAAAAAAATCCAAACCATCATGGCCCTGTGTGAAAAAGTGATTGCCCCCTAAACCTAATAACTGGTTGGGCCACCCTTAGCAGCAACAACTGCAACCAAGCGTTTGCGATAACGTGCAATGAGGCTTTTACAGCGTCCTGGAGGAATTTTGGCCCACTCATCTTTGCAGAATTGTCCTAATTCAGTTACATTAGAGGGTTTTCGAGCATGAACGGCCTTTTTAAGGTCATACCACAACATCTCAATAGGATTCAGGTCAGGACTTTGGCTAGGCCACTCCAAAGTCTTCATTTTGTTTTTCTTCAGCCATTCGGTGGTGGACTTGCTGGTGTGTTTAGGATCATTGTCCTGCTGCAGAACCCAAGTTCGTTTCAGCTTGAGTACACGAACAGATGGTCGGACATTCTCCTTCAGGATCTCTTGGTAGACAGCAGAATTCATAGTTCCTTTTATCACGGCAAGTCTTCCAGGTCCTGAAGCAGCAAAACAGCCCCAGACCATCACACTACCACCACCATATTTTACTGTTGGTATAATGTTCTTTTTCTGAAATGCAGTGTTCCTTCTACGCCAGATATACTTGGACACACACCTTCCAAAGAGTTCCACTTTTGTCTCATCGGTCCACAGAATGTTGTCCCAAAAGTCTTGGGGATCATCAAGATGTGTTGTGGAGAAATTGAGACGAGCTTTGATGTTCTTTTTGCTCAGCAGTGGTTTTCTCCTTGGAACTCTGCCATGCAGGCCATTTTTGCCCAGTCTTTTCCTGATGGTGGAGGCATGAACGCTGACCTTAACTGAGGCAAGTGAGGCCTGCAGTTCCTTGGACGTTGTTGTGGGGTCTTTTGTGACCTCTTGGATGAGTCGTCGCTGCGCTCTTGGGGTAATTTTGGGCGGCCGGCCACTCCTGGGAAGGTTCACCACTGTTCCATGTCTTCGCCATTTGTGGATAATGGCTCTCACTGTGGTTCGCTGGATTCCCAAAGCTTTGGAAATGGCTTTATAACCCTTTCCAGACTGATAGATCTCAATTACTTTCTTTCTCAATTGTTCCTGAATTTCTTTGGGTCTCGGCATGATGTGTAGCTTTTAAGGATCTTCTGGTGGACCTTACTGTGTCAAGCAGCTCCTATTTAAGTGATGCCTTGATTGTGAACAGGTGTGGCAATAATCAGGCCTGGGTGTGGCTAGAGAAATTGAACTCAGGTGGGGACAACCACAGTTATAGTATGTTTTAACAAGGGGGGCAATCACTTTTTCACACAGGGCCATGATGGTTTGGATTTTTTTTCACCTTTAATAATAAACACCTTCATTTACAAATTGCATTTTGTGTTTACTTGTGTTGTCCTTGACTATTGTTTAAATTGGTTTGATGTTCCGAAACACTTAAGTGTGACAAACATGCAAAGGAACAGGAAATGAGGAAGGGGGCAAACACTTTTTCACACCACTGTACACACATATGCAAATAAGTAAATAGAGCTGCGCTAAAAAAATTGTAAATATAGTACAAAAACACAATGATTGTGTAAGAACTTTCAACACAACAGCAGCCTGTGTGTTACCCAATTTCAGTCCAAATGTGCACCAGTGAATAGACACAGATTGCGTGCTTACCAGAAGGCAAGCTCTTATGAGCCTGCGGCTATCAACCCCAGCCAGGGCCCACATTCAGATGGGGTCAGAATGTGGTGTAAACAACACGAAAGCATCGATCCATCCTGCATTGTATCAATGGTTCAGGCTGGTGGTGGTGTAATGGTGTGGGAGATATTTTCTTGGCACACTTTGGGGCCCTTAGTACCAATTGAGCATCATTTAAAAGCCACGGCCTACCTGAGTATTGTTGCTGACCATGTCCATCTCTTTATGACTACAGAGTATCCATCTTCTGATGACTACTTCCAACAGGATAATGCACCATGTCACAAAGCTCCCATCATCTCATCACTGGTTTCTTAACCACTTCAATACTGGGCACTTAAACACCTTCCTGCCCAGATCAATTTTCAGATTTCAGCGCTGTCACACTTTGAATGACAATTGTGCGGTCATGCTACACTGTACCCAAACAAAATTTTTATCATTTTGTTCCCACAAATAGAGCTTGGTGGTATTTGATCACCTCTGGGATAAGTACGTTTTCTCCTTCACTGATGGGCACTGATGGGGCTGCACTGACGGGCACTGGCCAAAAAAAAGTGCACTTGAAATTGCACTGAAAGTGCACTTGGAAGTGCAGTCACTATAAATCTGAGGGGTAGATCTGAAATAAGGGGAAGCTCTGCTGATTTTATTATCCAATCATGTGCAAGCTAAAATGCTGTTATTTATTTTCCTTACATGTCCCCCTCGGATCTACAGTAACTGCGCTCCCAAGTGCACTTTCAGTGCAATTTCAAGTGCACTGTGCACTTGTAGTTTGCACTTGTAGTGCAAAGTGGATTTGCTTTTCGTAAATAACCCCCATTGCGTCTTTTTTCAAAATTGTCGCTCTTTTGTTTATAGCGCAAAAAATTAAAAACGCAGAGGTGATCAAATACCACCAAAAGAAAGCTCTATTTGTGGGGAAAAAGGGACATCAATTTTGTTTGGGTAAAACGTTGCACGACCGCGCAATTTTCAGTTAAAGCGACGCAGTGCCGAATCGCAAAAAATGGCCTGGTCATTGAGCAGCCAAATATTCCAGGGCTGAAGTGGTTAAGCATATGGAGAGGCAACACTTATTTTCATAACAGTGATTATGTTACCATCATTTTGTTACAACCCCAAATGTTAGGTCACGTGGAACTGCAAAAAGAACACAAACCTGGTATATTTAGCAACATTAAAGTGGTTGTAAACCCTTACAAACCACTTTGGCCTACAGGTAAGCCTAGATTAAGGCTTACCTGTAGGTCCAATAAATATCTCCTAAACCTACATGGTTTAGGAGATATTTAGAAAAAAAGAGGCATCGCTGTCTACGGCGCATGCGTGGTAGACAGCGGCGCGCAGGCTCACTGCGCATGCCGAGTTCACGGCGATATGCCACTTTCCTGCGCATGCGCGGGAGTGACGTCATTGCCGATTCAGCGAATCACAGCGCTGGAGCGGCGAGACCCGGAAGTCACTCCGGTATTGATGGCGCCGGAGAAGGTCGTGGATGAGGACCGCTTCGGGGGCTTCGTTCTCAGGTAAGTTATTCATAATGAGCTAGTATGCTATGCATACTAGCTCATTATGCCTTTGCCTTGCAGGTTCCGTTTTTTTTTTTTTTTTTGTGAGGAGGCTTTACTTCCTCTTTATTGATAATAGGTTGAGTCTGCTTATAGAGACAATTAGAGATGTGCTAATATTTTCTTACCTCTAAAAGAAAAATAAAGGCTATGCTATAGACAACACAGGGACTTTTTAATTTCGTTATATTTCCAGCTTCTAGTTTTCCTTTGTATATTTCTGTAATATGATAACTGTATAATAACATCATCCATAAACTGTGCAACAGGTTCATTATCATTTGACATATGCCCTAAATTTTCTCTAGGGAATTATGTTTATTATCTGCACATGACTTATCACAATTCTGCAAACATTTATCTCTGTGTAGCTTATGACCCCATTATGTTGTGCAAATATTTATTAACAGGTGCTATAGACATGAGATAAGGAGGGTTATTGTACGCATAACTCTCAAGCATCCACTAATGCCTTTGTATATCCCTTATTTTGCTGACAATTACTGATTATCCATCCCATATTAGCTAAGTAAGCTTTGTTAACCACTTGCCGTCCTCCGCACGCCGATATACGCCTGCACAATGGCAGCGGTGGGCAAATGGGCGTAAAGGTACGTCCCCTTTAATTTGCAGGCTAGTGGGCGCGTGCGCACTGTGTGACCGTGCCTGCGGGTCCCGTGGACTCGGTGTCCGCCGGTGTCCCGCGATCGTGTCACAAAGCGGCAGAATGGGGAGATGCCTATGTAAAAAAGGTATTTCCCTGTTCTGCCTAGCAACATGCAAGAGATCTACTGCTCTCTGTCATCAGGAGAAGTGATCTCTGTCATGTTGTAGTGAGCCCATCCCCCTACAGTTAGAAGCACTCCCTAGGACACACTTAACCCCTTGATCGCCCCCCCCCTTCCCTTCCAGTGTCATTTACACAGTAATCAGAGCATTTTTATATTATAATGTGTCGCAGTCACGATAAAAATCGCAGATCGCCGCCATTACTAATAAAAAAAATAATAATAATAAAATCTATCCCCTATTTTGTAGACGCTATAACTTACCGATCAATATACGCTTATTATATATATTTTTTTACCAAAAATATGTAGAAGAATACATATCGGCCTAAACTGAGGAAAAATTGTTTTTTTTATATATTTTTTGTGGATATTTATTAGAGCAAAAAGTAAAAAATATAACTTTTTTTTCAAAATTGTCGCTTTTTGTTTATAGCGCAAAAAATAAAAACCACAGAGGTGATAAAACAGCACCAAAATACAGCTCTATTTGTGGGGAATTAAAGGACGTTGATTTTGTTTTAGTGTAAAGTCGCACGACTGCGCAATTGTCAGTTAAAGCGACGCAGTGCCGAATCGCAAAAAGTGCTTTGGTCATTGAACATTGCTTGAACATTTTGTTTTTCTAGCATAAGTGGTTCTCAACTAGGGATGAGTTTTATCTATATTGCCGAGACCCGACAATTCATTAAAATTTTTCCTTTAGAAATGTCATTTTGCTGTGGTACTGTTCTAAACTTGTGAAAAATGCGCCACTTTACAGGCATACTATAAACACCCCCCAGGCACCATATTTAAAGGAAAATTTCATTTTTATTGTTTCACTTTAACCATTAAAAAAATCACTGCTCCGGAAAAAAAGGCAATTACATTTTTTTTTTTACATTGATACATGTCACCTGGGGCAGGACCCGGGCCCCCAAACACTTTTTATGACAATAACTTGCATTTAAGCCTTTAAAATTATGTGACTCATTTTCAATTTTTTGGGGGCTTAATTGAAAATTATTGACAATAATTTTGACAATAAAGATACTTATCATGATGTGATAGCTTTGTAAATAAGCCTATGGGATGTCTCTTCTGCAATAAAAAGACATTCCTGCTAGCAAATTTTGGACAAGTAAAGTTCCACTTTAAGTAGGCCTAAACATTGCCAGTTTAACCACCTGATTACTTTGCACCTAAACCCCCCTCGTGACCAGACCAATTTTCAGCTTTTGGCGCTGACGCACTTGGAATGACAATTGCGCGGTAATACAACACTGTACCCAAATGAAATTTTTACCATTTTTTTCCCCACAAATAGAGCTTTCTTTTGGTGGTATTTAATCACAGCTGGGGTTTTTATTTTTTGCTAAACAAATAAAAAAAGATGGAAATTAAAAAAAATAATAAAATCATGTTTAATAGTTTGTTATAAAATTTTGCAAACAGGTAATTTTTCTGCTTCATTGATATGTGCTGATGAGGCGGCACTGGTGGGCACTGATAGGCTGCACTGGTGGGCACTGATAAGCTGCACTGGTGGGCACTGATAGGCTGCACTGGTGGGGACAGATAAGTCGGTACTGATGGGCACAGCAAAGATGCCACTGATGGGCACGGATGGGTGGCACGGATGGGTGGCACTGATGGGCACTGATGGATGGCACTGATAGATGGCACTGATGGGCACTGATAGATGGCACTGATAGGTGGCACTGATGGGCACTGATAGGTGGCACTGATGGGCACTGATAGGGGGCACTGATGAGCACTGGTAGGGGACACTGATGAGCACTGGTAGGTGACACTGATGTGCAGCACTGGCACTGTGGGCACTGACAGATGGCACTGTGGGCACTGACAGATGGCACTGGTGGGCACTGACTTTTTTTTTTTCTCCTCGCGCTGTCAGGCGAGCAGGAAAAAAAGCCGATTACCGTCGGTTATTATCACATGATCAGCGGGCAGCTCGTTGCCGGGACGACGTCAATAGACGTCGTCCTGGCACATCAGATCCGTGCTGTAGCCGTCATTCGGCTATAGCGCGGATCTAAGGTGGTTAAAAAACAGAAGCAAAGGTAGAAGTGTTACCCAAAGTAACAAAAAGAACTAGAATCTGATTGGTTATTACAAGCAGAAGTTCCACTTTTTGCTGCAGTTTTAATGCATCAATTCCATTTGCTGTTTGGAGCATCAATCACACACCAGTCTTACGCCCCCGTAGCTGGGAGCTGAACATTGCATTCAGGAGATAATCTATTTAGACATGTGTACTCGCATGTCCTGGATGCTTATCAGTAAAGAGTACATTCTGCTATCAGTGTCAAATGTATCAAAGTCTAATTGTGGTGTGTTAGTTAAATATTTCCAACGTGATCAATGTTATCATTATTATTACTCATCACGGTATCTGAGGTTTAAGTGTATGGACCGGATACAAACTAGAGTAAAGGTTTATATGCCAACTGATCACTTGTATTAGTCCTAATGAGCAAAATAGGCCTTTAACCCCTTGGAGTCGGCCCTTTAAGGGATTTAGAATGGTAGGGGTTAATGGTCACGTGACCGCCGTGATTGGCGGTCACATGATCGAAAAGCTCTTAAAGCGGAGCTCCACCCGCACCAAAAATATTAAAAGTCAGCAGCTACAAATACTGCAGCTGCTGACTTTTAATAAATGGACACTTACCTGTTCCAGCGGTGTCGGCAAAATGTGACGAGCGACCGCTCGTCTTTCGGCTGCCCTGCTGCCATCCTCTGTCAGGGAATCAGGAAGTGAATACGCAACGTCTTCACTGCCCGGTTCCCTACTGCGCATGCGCGAGTCGCGCTGCGCTTCTCTATTGGTCCCCGTTGTGTCCTGGGAACTGTGTCTCCCAAGACACAATGGGGCATCTCCGGATAGGGGCGAGGCAGCTTCGGATATCTCAACCGGAAGTGGGTGCAGATACCTGTATTATACAGGTATCTGCACCCCCCTCCCCCCTAAAAAGGTGCCAATTGTGGCACCGGAGGAGGGGAGGAATCTGATAAGCGGAAGTTCCACTTTAGGGTGGAGCTCCGCTTTAAGCAGCGATTGGGAGCTTTTCGTGAGCTGCTGGTAACTGTGCTGGGAGTGCGCAGGGTGGGCACAGCTTTATTTGCACTATTGCATGCAAATATGCGCCCGCTCTGCACCAAAGCCCCTTCCGCCAATAGGCTGCATATTTGCATGCGCTCGGCACCAAGAGGTTAAAATACCTGATTTGTCTGTTCTTTTACCAGCATTTTTTTAATTTGGTGACAGGGTCTCCTTAATAAATCTCTGCCACCTCTCTCAGGTTAATAATTTCAGACGCGTTAGCTCAACTTCAACTAAAAAGGGTCATATCAGGCAACTATGATTTATTTTCTATAACCAACCATGAATAAACAGTGTTATAACATAGTTACATAGTAGGTGCGGTCGAAAAAAGACACAAGTCCATCAAGTCCAACCTATGTGAACATGTTGTCAGCAGACTAACTGTGTGTAGATCAGCTTCAGCAGTGCCAAGGTGCTATCTCTGTGTCTAAGTCCTATTCCAATAATTGTTTTATCTTGTGTTCCAATTAAGATACCATCTAAATAGCAGCAATTAAAATTAACCTATGAGATAAAAAGTGTAATTGTAATTACAAGAAAAATGCAGAAATTGATAATGGAGGTTTATAAGGCTGTAAATGTTCAAAGAACACATTTCTTTATGGTGAAAGCTTAGCAAGCAAGATCTTTCAGTTAGGCAGACCTTAAAGTGTAACTGTGAGCAAAATTGAAAGAAATTATGTATATGATGCAGTCTGACACTGTTTTGGGGGGGTTATGACAAATTGCCCTCCCCAAACAGAATATTGCGCTAAACCTATAAGTAAATAAGAGAACTTAAAGTGGAGTTCCGCCCAAAAAAATGTATTAAAAGTCAGCAGCTACAAAAAGTGTACCTGCTGACTTTTAACCGCTTCAGCACCGGGCCATTTTTCACCCTTCCTTACCAGAGCACTTTTTGCGATTCGACACTGCGTTGCTTTAACTAACAATTGCGCGGTCGTGCGACGTTACACCCAAACAAAATTTATGTCCTTTTTTTCCCACAAATAGAGCTTTCTTTTGGTGGTATTTGATCACCTCTGTGGTTTTTATTTTTTGCGCTATAAACTAAAGAAGAGCGACAATTTTGAAAAAAAAACACAATATTTTTTACTTTTTGCTATAATAAATATCCCATTTTAAAAAAAAAACAACAATTTTTTTCCTCAGTTTAGGCCGATACTTATTCTTCTACATATTTTTGGTAAAAAAAATCGCAATAAGCGTATATTGATCGGTTTGCGCAAAAGTTATAGCGTCTACAAAATAGGGGATAGATTTATTGAATTTTTTTTTTGTTTGTTTTTACTAGTAATGGCGGCGATCTGCGATTTTTTTTTCGTGACTGCGACATTGCGGCGGACACTTCGGACACTTTTGACACATTTTTGGAACCATTCACATTTACACAGCGATCGTTGCTATAAAATTGCAATGATTACTGTGTAAATGTGACTGGCAGGGAAGGCGTTAACACTAGGGGGCGCTGCAGGGGTTAATGTGTTCCCTATAGGAGTGATTCGAACTGTGGGGGGGAGGGGACTCAAGGGGAGGAGACCGATCATGTGTTCCTCCGTACTGGGATCACATGATCGGTCTCCTCTCCGCTGACAGGACGTGGAGCTGTGTGTTTACACACACAGCTCCACGGTCCCGCACGGTCCCGTTGTTTTAACGGGCAATCGCGGGTGCCAGGCGGACATCGCGGCCGCCGGGCACTCGCACCGGGTCCCGAGCGATGCCGCGGGCGCGCGTGCCCCCCAGGCGGCCGGGAATGCGAGGACGTCATATGACGCCCACCCAGGATGGGAGATCCACCTTGTGGGCGTCATATGACTATAAGGCGGTATTGAAGTGGTTAATAATTGGACACTTACCTGTCCAATGGTCCAGCGATGCGGGCGTACGAAGGCTTGCTTCTCTTCCTCTCCTCTCCGAGGCACTGGGATTCCTAATGTGGGTGCCTGGCTTGGGCTTCACAGCCGGGGCCGCACTGCGCATGCTCAAGCCGCGCTGTGAATGGCCAGGCAATCTTCTGGGACCTGTGACATGTCCCAGAAGATTGCAGGGAGGGAGGGGGGAGAGCTGATCTTCCTTCTGGTGCCGCGGAGCCCTAGGAGGAAGAGGTGGATGCCTCTAAAAAGAGGGTATCCGCCCACCCCCCCCCCCCCACAAAAAATGACATGCCAAATGTGGCATGGCAGGGGGTCACGTGCACTTAAAGCAGAAGTTCAATTTTTCGGTGGAACTCCGCTTTAAACCTTCGCTACGTGAAGAGTGAGTTTAATAATAAAGTTGTAAGTGCTTCCACCCAGGACAGGGCCTTTGTGAACATAGGGATTCCCTTCTTGGGAAATTAACCAGTCATCTAAACAAATTGGGAGCAGAGAAATTACTGAAACCAGCATAGAACAGTAACCAAAAGTATAATGATGACATCATACATACAAGCTTTATATAAGAAAAGTTTAATAATAGTAATCCAATGTACAAACAGGCTTTATCAGCAAAGGGCCCAACATGAGTCTTGGTGGAATTGTGCACAGGTATATAAAGTTACTTCTAGATAAATGTTGCAGAAAAATTTAATTGCAGGGCCCCCTGAGGATGATCGTAATGCGGCGTCCATCTTGGTGTAAGAGACCTGAAGACAAGATCTGCAGTGATGAGGAGACCCTCCAGCCATTGTCCAACCAGTCTGGAATGCAGCGTTTCACCAGCAGGAACTGTGGTATGGCACTGGAACTCAGAGTCAGCGTATCCACTCTGTGCTTAGTCCCTAGTAGCATCTAATCTGTCATGCAACCAGACTAGTAGAAGTGGCTGTCGGATGCCTAACCTTGCTCTAGCCTATGCTTGTTATTGAGCACTGAGCTAAAACTAGCTATAGAATCCCAGACCGGAAAGAACAGGGTTAACTAAAACAACAGCCGCATATAAACTCTATTGCAATTAACAGGTTCATCTACTGATATACTGGAAGGTGACCACTACACACATACAGTAACACAGACCTAGCTAACTGGCACTGTACATGTGAGATAATAACAATAGGTCAGAGACTCGCCTGTCAATAGGATTCAGAAATACACTCAAGGAGCTATGGGCAGCTTTAGGTAAACTACACTCAAGGAGCTATGGGCAGCTTTAGGTAAACTATTAGAGCAGGGATCTCCAAACTAGGCCATCCAGCTGTTGCGAAACTACAGGTCTCATGAGGCATTGTAAAACTCTCATTTGGCTCAGTTCTCTATCTCTCTCTCTCTCTCTACTTCCCCCTTCTGGGGTTTTCTGACCCAGACGCACAAAGACAGGAATTGATGTACATAAACGATCCCTGTGAACATTAGACAGCAGAGCTATTACAGTTACAGGTTGAAAAAAGACAAAGTCCATCTAGTTAAAAAAAAAAACCCCAGCAAGCATGATCCAATTTGCTTACAGCAGGGGGGAAAAAATCCTCAATGATCCCCTGAGAGGCAATCGGATATCCCCGGGATCAACTTTACATATAAACAGTGGCATCGCTAGGGATTGGCTTCTGGGGCTATAGCCCCGTGTCTCTGCAGGGTTCCTAGACCACTGGCCTCTCTGTAGCCAGGCCGGGAGAGCGGCAGGCCCCATGACAGAGCCGGAGAGCTGGCCTGCAGAACGGGAGAGCTGGAGAGTGGGTGGGCTGCATGACAGAGCCGGAGAGCCAGCAGGCAGAATGGGAGAGCCAGATAGTTCGGCGGGCTGTATGACAGAGCCAGCGGACAGAACGGTAGAGCCAGAGAGTGGGCAGGCTGCATGACAGACATGAGAGAGCCGGATGGCATGTGGGCAAGAGAGTAGAAAGATTACATCATCTCTCACCACCCGCCCTGCATCAACGCTGTTCTGCCCTCAATGTGCAGCTGCGGGCAGCAGAGAGATTACATCATCTCTCACTGCCCACCCTCTCTCTGGGGACCCTGATGTAAGGGGGAGGCTCTCTGGGGACCCTGATGTAATGAGGGGGGCTCTGGGTACCCTGATGTAAGGGGGGCTCTCTGGGGACCCTCATGTAAAGGGGGATCCCTCGGGGGACCCTGATGTAATGAGGGAGGCTCTGGGGACCCAGATGTAAGTGGGGGCGCTCTCTGGTGACCCTGATGTAAGGGGGGCTCTCTGGGGACCCTGATGTAAGGGGGTGCTCTCTGGGGACCCTGATGTAAGGGGGAGGCTCTCTGGGGAGATGGAATACCTCCATTCTTTAAGAGCTATAATGATAGCTAACATGTCCCCAATCTTGTAATTGCATCCTGCTGGAGACAATTTCTTAGAAAAGCAGCCACAAAGATGCATAGCGCTCTCAGAGGTAGGACGTTGAGACAGAAGGGTGCCCACTCCAGTCTCAGATGCATCGATGTGTCCAGGCACACACAGCACACTCTGTGCGCACGCCTATGGTAGGGCCCTATTCTTCCCACTGACACAAATCACCCCATGCGCATTATCGCTCTGTGTGCCACCGCCCGCCAGGAAGATTGGAAAGATCTCCCTCTTACCGGCTCTGCTATAAGAGAAGTGTTTACACACTTATCTTTCACTGTGCCGGCAAGAAGAGCAATGTGTCGGGGTCATAAATATGTAGACACACACACACGTGCGTTTGAGCTTTAGGGTGCACACCCTAATGCAATAGGCTACACACACCAATGGACCTTGTAGTTGGTGTCAGTGGGAGGAATAGTGTCCGATCCTTGGTTTCAGTGGAAGAAAAATTTGGAGATGAAAGCTATTGGCTACTGGCCTCTATGTAGTCCCGTCGTACGTGTTCGACGTCACCTCGTTCCGAAGGATCGGATTTTCTTACAACTTTGTGCGACCGTGTATATGCAAGACAAGTTTCGGACAAAATCTGTCGGAAAAAATCAGACGGATTTTGTGGTCAGAATGTCCGACCATGTGTACGGGGGCTTAGGAATAGTGTCTTGTATCAGTGGGAGGAATAGTGTCCCAAGGGCCTGATAAGGGCAAGCAAAGGGCCACACCTGGCCCCGGGCCGCAGTTTGGAGACCACTGTTCTAGACTAATAGGTGGAGAAAGCACTGGCAGAGAGATGGGCTCATTGCTGTGCTGCTTCTGCTTCACTGTCCAGTCACAGGTTGGGCGCGGTTCCAGGACAACTTGGGCTCAGAGGAGGTGGGATGAATGATGCTGGCTATCAGACTGAGGACATCTAATGGCAGAAAAAAATTACTGCAGATCCCTGAAGTAAAGGCGCATATTGCAGCAAAAGCTGGTTTTGTTAATTTATCTTTAAATGGGCCATTCATATCTTGTTATTTTTGTCTGCAAGCCAATGTCACAAATGTTTCAGCTTTTTTGCCATGGTGAACTGAAGAAAACACCCTAAACACTGATGTTCTAGAGTTCCCAGGGGCGGACTGACCACTCGGGCACTTCCCGAGGGCCCCGGGCCACTAGGGGGCCCCATCAGGGTTGCCAGCCTCAGTAAAACCAGGGACAGTATGTAAAAATCTGTGTTTTTTTTACATCTGTAATGTCCCTTACCGACATCCTTTTGGTCTAAAAATGCAGAGATTATAGCTGCCCCACCTCTCCAAAACCTTCTCAGCCAATAGAAACATGTCTGTGTATACTGTGTGTACATGTATGTGTATACTGTGTGATTGTATACTGTGTGTGTGTGTATACTGTGTGGCCCCATAATCTCCAATTGCCTGGGGGCCCCATAATCTCCTATTGCCCGGGGGCCCCATGAGTTGTCAGTCCGCCCCTGAGAGTTCCATATATGTTTGTTTGTTGTCCTTCGGTCTCCTGTAAAATATGAGCAGCAGGCTGCAGTGATTAGCTCTTTTTGTATTCAGGAAAGAAGTAATAAAGAAGATCAGACTGGTTTATCTCTAAGCACCACCTGAGCATTTGTAGTCTTATCTTCCTTCTTCCATGCAATGCTGGATGCTAATGTGTGCTGATTACTCCTGCTTTGCCATTCGAGCTTTGGTTTTATGGATGTCCAGTATTGTGTATCTACAAGAAATACATTGCATGTGATGAATTGATCTCTTTATGGCCTGGGCACAATACAGTGAAGCATGAATCGACCATTGGTGCAGTGGTATCAGTCTTCCTCCTCTTAGGGATGAACCAACACTTGTTGGAGACATCAGTTCAGTGGAGGGCATGGTCCATGCAACATCATGTTGTATAGGATGATTTGGCTAACATTTTTAGTTTTGTTGTTTCTTGCTGTTCCTGGAGATTCGACTCCTTGCTCGAAGTACCAGATCTCCTACAATAGCTCCTGCTATGAATTTGTTCGCCTTGAACGCACTTTCCACAGTGCTCAGTCCTGGTGTGAAAGAGGAGGGGGACATCTGGTCTTCATTCATGATCAGGGGACTCAAGACTTTCTAGGACAACATCTATCGGAAGATGCAGATTGGTGGATGGGGATTGTATACAACCTACAACCTTCGAGTGATTCAGGTAAACTGGTAATACATATGGTATAGATTTTTTGTTACCTGGAAACCAAAATCTGGTGCAGCTCTGCACAGAAACCAATCAGCTTCCAGGTTTTACGATCAAAATTTAATTGAACAAGCTGAAGTTAGAAGCTGATTGGTTACTTTGCACAGCTGCACCAGGGCCTGCCTGATTGCATACAAATTGAAAGTGTTTAGATTTGACCTCATATTATATGGTTTTGGTAAATCTATAGAAGAAAATTGTATAAAGTATGGCCAGCCTTAGACCCCTTTCACACTGAGATGCTTTTCAGGCGCTTTCACGCTAAAAAAAGCACCTGAAAAGCTCACGAAAATTTTTTCTATTAAAATCAATTAATGCTTTCACACTGGGGCAGTGAGCTGGCAGGGTGGTGAAAAAACTCCCCTCCTTATTGAAATGAATGGAAAGCTCTTCAAAAGCACCTGAAAAGCTATTCAAAAGCGCTCCGTGTTTTACATGCAGTTTAGAAGCGCCTCAGTGTGAAAGGGGCCTAATAGTGGCCATAGTTACACACTTCAATAAATGATTTATTTATTTTCTGATCATTCTCTTCCAATAGGAACAATTGATCTATAGTTGAAAATCCATTTTATTGATATGCAAAAATGGGGGAGTGGAATTCCATTGATAGTAAGATGTGTTCATAACTTAGGATCATAAGTTATCAATCACATCTCTGTTTCCACCATGTAATCTCATAATCTGATCGATTGAAATACGATCGTATTTATGAACAAAAGTATCTTGATGCTGCTGATCAATGCAAAACAATCAGATCGTTTTCTACCTTGGTTGACTGTTTTTATTTGATCAAATGCAATGAAAAATAAGTCTAAATTGATCTCAAGGTAAGTTATGTCTACTCCTCAGTTGTTTGTGGATTCAGGTATTTTGATCAAAGTGATCATCGCTTGGATAATAAAATAAAAATGTGTGTGGTCACCATGGTAGGTTCAGGAAACCACGGACCCTGCAGATCCTAACCAACCATAGATGGATCAAAATTCATCTGGTCTAACAGAGACTAGTCAAATGTTGATCCATGTGTGTCAGCTCCTGCTTGTCAGAAGTCAAATGTTAAATTTACTTCTTTTGAATAGGAATGTTAAAAAACGTATCTGTATCAGAACATCAGTGTATTCTGACAGTGGAGAGTCCTGCTGTCAGATTACAATGTCCTGGGGGAATTCCTCCACGCACCTTGCTTGTGTGGATGGAGGAATCTGTTTTTTTTGTTTTTTCAGCCTGCTGGCTGAAAGAGAAAAAATGACCCATCTATGGCCAGCTTTAAGGCCCCTTCCACACGAGACGGACTCCACTTCCACGGAGTCCGCCTCTGTCCGCCGGCTCAGCGGGAGATTTCTCCGTTGATCTCCGCTGAACCGGCGGATGACAGGTCCCTCTCTGCTCACTGAGCGGGGAGGGGCTTGCAAACGCGGCTGGTCACAATGCAAAGATCGGATGAAAACAGACAGCGTGTCTGTTTTCATCAGATCTCACCCGATCCGATCCGCCAGCGACGGATCTGGACGTAGAGCCATACATCTGCTTTTGGCAGATCGGACCGGGTCGGATGTCAGCGGACATGTCTCCGCTGACATCCGACGCTCCATAGACTAACATGGATCAGGTCCGCCGTCAAAACTGACAGGTGGATCTGAACGATCCGATCGTGTGAAAGGCGCCAAAGATGTCAAATGTACTAAAGCCTCCTGGAGTACTGATAACCAGTACTAGCTACATTACTGGAAATAAATAGGGTTATTCTCCATGTATGCTACTAAGGTCCTCAACAATAGCTAATGCTTCAGGACAATAGAATAAAGTTAGGAGTTTAATTGTAATACCTGTAAACAGTATGCATACCAAATGGGTAAAACAGAAAACAAAAGAGAAAAATACTGAATCACTGTGGTGCTTAATTATTGGTATTATTATTTTTTTTTTTTATAGATAGCATTATATTTTAGGCAGCATATTCAACACTATGGAAATATCCTTACTAAGAGGAACTGAAGTCTGCTCACATAATTTGTAATAAAAACACCTTTGCCATTCTGAAGCTTCCCTCCAACCACTTTGCATATTATTTTATATATGCTGTGATTCTGTACTTGCCAAACATGCTGCAGAAATCTCCCTCTACCAAGTCTGGCTGCAGCCATTTTAACTGTGGGCAGCTGAAGCGTCTGCCTGTTCACTTCCTGAATTTACACAGACACACAGAGGCACACCTCCAGCTCTGCAGCCCTGCAGCTTTCATTGGCCCTCTTATGACTCACCCCCCCCCCCCTTCCTGGAAAACTCTGACTAGAGTGAGAGAGAGAGCTGTGCATGATGTCATAAGCCTAGGCTTTTTACCAGACAAGAAACAGGAAGTGGGCCGTATAAGGTATTTACTGGCAGAAAAAAATGTTTTACTATCCAAAGTTAAAAGAAGATTTAATAAATGGAAAGATGAAAAAAATTACTGAAGGTCTGCTTTAAGTAGATAAACCTAAAGTGTCATGTGTTGCTGTCAGCAAGCGCTCAGTACTTGCTTATAACACTGGAAGGATTACAGAAGCCATGAGAAATAAATGTTTTTTTCCCCTGCTTGTTCCAGAAAAAAATTGACATTTTCTGAAAATTTAATAAAAATTCGGCATGAAGTAGTTTTATTATTATTATTAATTATTATTATTATTATTATTATAATATATATATTATTTAATAAAATAATAATAATAATGTTTATTCCAGAAAAAAATTAACATTTTCGGAAAATTTTATAAAAATTCGTCATGAAGTAGTTTTATTATTATTATTATATTATTATTATTAATTATATATATATATATATATATATATATATATATATTATATATATTAATATATTCTTATTATTATTAATAATAATAATAATAATAATAATAATAATGTTTGTTCCAGAAAAAAATTTACATTTTCGGAAAATTTTATAAAAATTCGGCATGAAGTAGTTTTACAAATTGAAGTCGTTTTGTTACACTGGGAAGGTGAAATGCAGTACATATAAAAGTTTTATGCTTGAAATAAAACTATAGCTTATTCAGTAAATAAACTAAACTTACTTTTTAAAATTGTCTTTTTCTATTGCAAATAGAATAATGCCACGTACGAGCGGATTTTCCATCAAGCTTGGCTTGCATACACACGGCCACACAAAAGTTTGCTGAACTTTCGACCGTCAAGAACGCGGTGATGTACAACAATAAGACAAGCCGAGAAAATTAAGTTCAATGCTTCCGAGCATGCGTCGAATTGTTTCAGAGCATGCGTAGGAATTTTGCGCCTCGGAATTGGTACAGACGATCGGAAATTTCCAATTGAAACTTTTTCCGACCGAAAAATTGAGAACCTGCTCTCAATCTTTTGCTGGCTGGAATTTCGCCAGCAAAAGTCCGAAGGAGCATACACACGGTCGCATTTTCCGACCAAAAGCTCTCATAAGACTTTTGCTGGCGGAATTTCCGATCATGTGTATGCGGCATAACAAAGACTACATTATATTACCAAAATTGTTGAAGAAAATGTGGAAGAATCCAGAATGTTGAATTTTTTTGTATTCACCAGAGTTTTATAAACGGGCGTTAAAAATGTACTGAACAAGAATGTCATAAAAATGTTGTGTATTCAGTTGAACATCATTTTATGTGTATTAATAGCCGTATATCACCTTTGAACAGGAACTTTGACCTGGCTGGATACATCTAATGTAAGCTATGATAACTGGGGAAGTAAGGAAGCCACTGTCGCTGGTGGGAAGTGTGGCTACCTAAAGAAGCGATCTGGCTACCAGTGGGCAACAACTGACAACTGCAGCCAGGATTTATTTTTTATTTGTGAATTTGGTAAGTTACTCTGTATACATGTTGATCGGTCATTTTTTGCCAAAAAAATGTAAATATTAGGTTGGTACACCTAATTAAATGAATAAAGCATTACTTTTTACAAAATCACAAGCAACTTGAATGGCCTAAGTAGAAACTAGTTGCACTGTAAGCTAATATACATGTGACAAAAGGGTGCACTTCACAATTTTTTTCAAGGCTGCAAGGCAGTTAAAAGGTATACTGAGTTGAACAGCCCAGTATAAACGTACACGTTGATCTGGCTCTACCCCACATAGCACTGGGCGAACATTGGATGATATATTCAGGCTGCTCTATCTGATTGATGTCAGTGGCTAGAACATTAATATCGCGGGCTGAGTCGGTGAACACAAAGCATAGGGTCCCATTTAACCACTTAAGGACCGCCTCCTGCACATTTACGTCGGCAGAATGGCACGGCTGGGCACAAGCACATACAGGTACGTTGCTCTTTAAGAGCCCAGCCGTGGGTCGCGCGCGGCGCACTCGCGACCTGGTCTTGAGCTCCGTGACCGTGGCCGCGGGACCCGTGGACGCGATCGCCGCCGGTGTCCCGCGATCAGGTCACAGAGCTGAAGAACGGGGAGAGGTAAGTGTAAACAAACCTCTCCCCGTGCTTCCTAGTGAGGCTGTCACTGATCGTCTGTTCCCTGTCATAGGGAAAGACGATCAGTGATGTCGCACGCCAAGCCACGCCCCCCTACAGTAAAAAAAAAAAACATAGGTCACACTTAAGCCCTACACTGCCCCCTAGTGGTTAACCCCTTCACTGCCAGTGTCATTTACACAGGAATCAGTGCATTTAAATAGCACTGATTGCTGTATAAATGACAATGGTCCCAAAAATGTGTCAAAAATGTCCGATGTGCCCGCCATAATGTCACAGTCACAATAAAAATCGCTGATCGCCAACTAGTAAAAAAAAATTATTAATAAAAATGCTATAAAACTATCCCCTATTTTTTAAACGCTATAACTTTTGCGCAAACCAATCAATAATCGCTTATTGCGATTTTTTTTACCTAAAATATGTAGAATACGTATCAGGCCTAAACTGAGGAAAAAAAAAAAATTTTATATATTTTTTGGGGATATTTATTATAGCAAAAAGTAAAAAATATTGAATTTTTCAATATTTTTTTAATTTTTTTCAAAATTGTTACTCTATCTTTGTTTATAGCGCAAAAAATAAAAACCGCAGAGGTGATCAAATACCACCAAAAGAAAGCTCTATTTGTGGGAAAAAAAGGATGCCAATTTTGTTTGGGAGCCATGTCGCATGACCACGCAATTATCAGTTAAAGCGGCGCAGTGCCGAATCGCAAAAAGGGGCCTGGTCCTTTAGCTGCAAATTGGTCAGATATACATATATTTATCTCAAAAGTAATCAATTCACTATATAACATGTGTTATTTACCAAATGCGTTAAATGTTCATGGTTTGTAATATTTAGCACTTAAAATTTGTGTTGTTTTTTACTCTTTTTTTTCCCACATTTTTTTCAGTGCACCAGAGGAAGATAGTTCTGTAAATGAATGAACACAGAAATAGGAAACTGAAAACATTCTAGTGTGCCTTCATTCACAGACTGATCTCCCTTTAGTAAAATGTTACAAATTGTTTCAATTTTTGAGCTCAGGGCAGAACATTTTTACTCTGATACATTGTATACTTTTAATTTACCGGCCAGTGCAGAGTTCCCCTCATTGTTATTTTGTGCTTTACTAAAATACTGACTGCCTACTGCCAGTTGATGGATAACGAATGTGTGTGCTTTTTAGTGAATTGACTTTAAGCCTCGGTTCACACATATGCGTGCTGAAATCGCTCCGTTTTCTAGTCATGCCGCTTTCAGGCATGCGTTTCTGATTGAATAACATTGCATTTTCAAAGTGATTTTAATACATCTTGTCCATAGGACCTCTCTCTCTCTGACCCTCTTGTATGCATAAACGCCTCAGAATCGTACTTATATCTGAACACTCATTTCAGATTGTCACTATACTCTATGGGCTGTAAATTTGGAATGCAAACGCTTCACACTCGCACAGGACCCTTTTTAGAAACTCAGTTAAAACGCAGTGCAGTTGAATCTCTTGTATGTGAACCACCTCCATACAAACACATGCTATGTGGCCTGTAATGCAAACCAGCGTCTGTGAAAATGCATCACAAATCACATATGTGTGAACCAGAGCCAGTGGCGGCTCGTGTTTTTTTTTTTGGGGGGGGGGGGCAGCAATCAACCACCCCCTGTGGCATCTCAAAGCCACTCGCTGTCTGCCGGTCAGTCCACTTACCCCATCTAGGTGGCAGGGATTGGACAGCGGCGGACATCAGGGAGCTTCAGGGTTCGAGGCATCAGTGGACATCAAGCTGCGGCGGGCATCAGGGAATTGGGTAGTGGCTCCTGTGTCTTCTCCTGCTCCCTCCCCCTTGCTTCCGCTGTGCATCTCCTCCCCTCCTCCTAGGCTTCCAGTAGGATCACCTGTCCTTTCAGCCAATCCGGTGATGGGTATCAGACCCGCTTCCTGATTGGAATAGAGTGGATAGAGGGGCGGCTCTCGGGTGCCCCTAATGGACGGGCCGCCAATGATCAGGGTTTAAGGATAAGTTCATCTTTTGGAACATGTAACATGTTCCAGCTCTTGTGACCAGTTCACCCAAACTCCCCCTCCCTGTGACAGCGGGTGGGGATATTCGCCCCATACTTGCTGTCACAATGAAAAAACTCTGCCCACACAGCCGCACCATTAGTTCACAGTTTCTTGTGAATGAATAGACTACAACTACTGTCATCCACCGTGGCTGGTGGTTTCTAGTTCTGAATGGACTGCGTGGGCACTGATGAGTGCTCTCCTAGTTCATTCCCAAGCCTTGCAGCTTGTAAACAGTCAGCCTGTATCAGAGGTATGGGCAGAAAGCTGCAGGGTTTGTCTGCAGAAACCAGACATTGCACCCTTGATCCACTGATCCAATGAAAAATCCACTGACTTTTCTGCAAAAATGTGTGCATTTATTATTTTTTCTAAAAAAGTGAACTTAGTCTTAAAATTATGTATCTTATATTTTATGCAGTATTTACCACCCATTTTTTTGGAAAATTCTTTTTTATTCAGTTTTAAAGCATACATATAACAACAAGCCACATTTGTGGCCAACAACCACCGACTATAACACAGTTGCCGGTGAACAGTTACATACAAAAGCAAAAACATAAAAAATCAAGCATGAAATCCCCTTCCTCCCCCCTAAACAGTAGAACTTTGCCTAGATATATACAGTCAAAGTTGTCCTCCAAACTGGAGGAAGGCACTAGGTGACTCAGCACCTGGATTGTCTGACACCCTGGGCCGTGATGCTAAAGTCCAGTCCAAAATATGGCCCAACTCCCTCCCCCCACCCTAACAACATGAATTTCGTAGGAAGAAATAACTCCCCCCCCCCCCCCCCCCAAAAAGTGACCAGATATCCTATTACAGAGTTACTGATATTCCTCCTATGCATCAGTCATCAACATCTCTTATTGTAGCATACCACACCAATTTTTAATGGCTATAGATTATCTGGTGTTAGTCTGCTACCGTATCCACCGATGCCATCCAATCCCGCCAAACCTTGTCAAATTTGGTGAGCGCCCCCCTACTCAAATAAGTAGCTTTATAAAATGGTACTGCCTTATTGACCAATGCTTTCCAGGATTCCAAGGTTGGGGCTGAGGAGCTTTTCAATGAGAGAATAATCTGCTTTTTGGCATAAAACAGCAATAGGGTAAGGAAAGTTATAATAGCCCTGGTAGCCAAGGGCTCCACCAGATGAAATAAGCACACCTCAACCGTCATGGGAACCGAGATAGAAGTGACCGACCTTATGCAGCTCGCCACAGCCTGCCAGTATGGTTTGATCTGTGGACATTCCCAAAAGATATGCATAAAGTTCACTAGTGGCGAGGAGCACCTCCAGCAAGAGGATTGTTGATTCCAAAACATCTTAGCAAGTCTAGCTGGGGTCAGATAGATCCTGTGCAGGAATTTGTAGTGAATTAATCTGTCCCTAGTAGAGACCAGGGTCTGAAATGCAATTCCCCATACATCGTCCCAGTCATCTCTGTCTAACCCCGAGGTTGCAGCCTCCCAAATCTGTCTGCAAGGTTCCAACAGTTTTGTAGATTCCTGAAAGAGGTCTCTATATAAACTGGAAACCGTTTTAGATAAGGAATCACTGCAGGCCAGCAGTTCTAAGTTGCTGGGCTCAAGGTCAAGAGGTTCTCCGCCAAACTGGGATTGAAAGGCATATCTTAGTTGAATGCATCGTAAAAAATGCATGTTGGGTAGATAATAACGTGATTTTAAAGCATCAAATTACATTAGTGTGCCATTTGCTACAATATGGTTTAGAGTCTTAATTCCGAATTTAGTCCACACTATCGAGTCCAGGTAGTCAAAAAAATGTGGTATATTGGGATTACTTGCCAGGACTAGGAGGCCGGGGTCCATGCCCTGATTACAGAGGGCGTCAAAGGGTAAGGGGCCCGTAGACCCCTATAAACCAAGTGAGATGGCGCTTCATACGAGCCCACGCATGCTGCCTCCAACGACACTGCAGCATCATCTGAAGGGGTAGTCAACCAACATTGTGCCACCGTTAAATGGCCAGCTTATGGAAGTTTGGTACTGCTAGACCTCCCTCCCACCACGGCTGCTGTAAGATGGTCAATTTAATGCGGGGGATTCCTCCCTGCCTCAGAAATGAGGAGATCATACTGTCTATTGACTTAAAAATTGCTTTTGACATCCATACCGGGGAGTTTCTAAGGGTATAAAGTAGTAAGGGTAGAATTTTCATTTTGATTAGATTTATCTTCCCAATAAGGGACAATGGGAGATTTTTCCAGGAATGTCGTTTTTTTAGAGATAATGCCCAGTAATGGGGACACGTTAAGACTGATGAATTCCGTCACCGAATTCGTAATTTGAAGACCCAGGTTTTTAATTGCGTTACTTACCTCACATTTTTAACAAACGTGGGGTATTTATCTGACATTTGATATTTTACTTTGTTGAAATTACTCTTTATTATCCCGTGTAATTTTTCGGGAAAATTAGTACATTACCTTCATATTGCATGCGGAATCCTTTTTGTGAATTGACCCCATAATTACATAGTTGGTAAGGTTGAATAAAGTCATGGTTCCATCCAGTTCAACGCATGTGTCAATACCACTTTCCATATCCCTGTACATTTGTGTTCACTAAAGAACAATTCTAAAAGTTCTTTAATTTATCTACACTCCCCACTGAAACCACCAAATGTGGAAGGGAGTTCCATATGCATACTGCTCTAACAGTAAAGAATCCTTTATGTCAATTAAAGTGGATATAAACCCTCACATGAAATGAATAGGTGATGATGATACACAGAGATGAAACACATCTCCCTACATAAGTTTTACATGTATATCTGCTGTCTTCAGCCTTCTAGACTCTTTAGAAAGTGCACATCATGTTACAAATATTTCTTCCTGTTTCAGCAGTGGGAGGGGAGCCTGGGCATACACTGTGTGTGAGCTATTTGAGGAAAGGCAAACAACCCCCCTCTACATAGGCAGAGGAATGAACAAACGTGCAGAGCTGTGAATAGACAAGCTTTCTGCTTATCTACCTCTAAGTTCCCTCCCGGACACAAATTTGCAGCTACTGTTATCTTGTGTGTCAAAGAGCTTGCCAGAAGTTATCATGCTGATAACAGAGGAACAGAGCTTGCCAGAGAAGTTATCATGCTGATAACAGAGGAACAGAGCAGCAGAAAGACACAGAACTTAGAGCTTTGGAGAGAGGTAAGTAAACACTACAAATATATGTGCCCAGGTCAGATTCCATGAATGGGGTTTACATCCACTTTAAAGCGTACCTTTTCTTGTCTGTTGCTAGGGGGTCCCTAGTAATCTGCCTCTTCCTCTCCAAGGCACCTGACGCCATTTCCCTCAGCACCCATGCTCGCTAGTGCTCCTGGGAGATATCTGTCATAATTTCCCAGGAGTCACTGGGCAGCGCAGAGGGCTTCGTTGCCATTACAATGGGGGCAGGCACTTCCAATGATGCTGCCCGTTGTGATGGCAACGTGAAAAGTGTACGGCACTGCGCCGTAAATATGGCACATGTGCGAGAACAGGCGGTGAGTGCTGGTCGCTCAGCTGCACCAGAGCCTGGAAGATAGTGCTTGTGGGCTTCACATGCCCACAAGCAAGATGGTAATATACAAGAACAAGGAATAAAATATAAAATACCATTTAAACAGAGATACGTGAGTACTATTACCAACTTTTTAAATATTAAGATATTCATCCTAAAAAAAAAAAATTTTTCACAGTTGTAACTCCGCTTTAAGATCAAACTGCCTCTCATCCAACTTCATTGTGTGGCTGTATTTCCTCTTTAGAGACCCTAGTGTAAATACTAGAATCACCATTCAAATATTTGTATATTTGTATAGTGCCTCTTCGCCATCACTTTAACTCCTTCGTGCTGACAGTATCCAAAAATATGCGGCCTCTCGGGAGGTGGGCCTCGATGCTGAGTGGCCGCATATTTAAGTACCAGAATGTGAACACAGCTGTGCCGAGAGCGAGCACCCTGCACGCTCCTGCCACAATTACCAGATTCTGAGTGCTCCAGTTTTAGTAAGCCTCCCCCACTGTTCTCCTTGCTGGAGAGAAATCTGCACAGCATGGATTTCCCTGCTTCTGCTTCATTTATTCTATGGATTTATGCTTAGTGGACTTTTCCTGCTGTTTCCTACATTTTCCCAGAACAGATGACCACCTCGACATAGAAACACAGTGCAGAACAGGAAAAAGTTCAAACTCCAGGAAGCATACAGAAAATACTAAGACTAAGCCATTTTACTCTGATTGGCTTTTTTGAGCACCACTGCCAGAGTTCAGGTCCTCTTTAACAGATCATTTTAGATTGTATTGTGTGTGAAACATTCTTCTATTTTTTAAATAAATATCTCTAATGTATTTTTATAGAATCTGGCTTTACCATAGCCTGTGATAACCAGAATGCTACAGTACAGTGTGGATCAGGAGAAGTGGTACAGATTAATGAGAGTTTCTATGGACGCCAGAGCCCCCATCTCTGTGCCCAGGAGACCGCTGCCCCCTCCACAACTGGCTGCAATTGGAACAATGTGAAGGAGCAAGTTTCAGGTACAGTGCTGATTCATGCTTCATATTACAGAGATGCTATCAAATAGATATGATGTGCCCTAGTGCATCAATGGCATTCCTGCATGGCTTATATATTTTAGGATGTACTCATTTAAAAAAAAAAAAAAAAGTAGTATGGTATTTTCTATTACATGTAATGTGGCATAATTTTTACCCTATTTCCTTGCTTCTGATTGGGTATCCTTTGCAATGCAACATTTCAACACATTCACTAAGTTCTGGGGAAAATTCCCTTGCAAAGTCCAACTTTACTTGCAAGATGAACAGCCTATTTGCCTTTAGTAAATCAACCCCATAGATTTTAGAGAGTGGTTGGACCATCCTCCAGGTAAAGTGCCTGCAGAATGCTCTGTAAAGTTGTATGCCTGACTTAGCTCTTTTACAATATACTACTAATTACTGATAATTATGCTGGTAGGAAATGTATGTATTAGGGTTGCACCTATACCGAGTACTTGCACAAGTACTCGTACTCGTGCAAATACTCCGAAACCGATACTTTTACAAAAATGAATGGCTCAAATCATACTGCAAAGAATTGCATGCAATTTGAACAGGAATGCGGTGCAACCTGGAGGCTCTCTTGACCTCTTGGACAAGTCAGCAAAGCCAAACATGTCTTTTTGTACATATGCGGCCTAATGCTAGCGTGGGATTTGTTCTTATATGGTTTTAACAGATTATTTTAATATTTGTAATAAAGATCAGATTTTATTGACTTTCTGTTTTAGTCTATTTCATGTACCATCAAAGTCCGACATATAAGGTTCCCTCTTTGAAACAATATTTAATATGGATGTGGTACAATATAAGAGCCAAATCTTTTTTCTTTTAAGGCACTTTAATGATATTTTAATGATGATAGAGCTTCAGTAATTTGTGTACTTTCTATCTGTCTAGAGTTCATCTTCAATAATGCCAAGTTACATCTCTTTTTCTCTGTTAAATCAAATTTGTATCTAATATTTTAATGTGTTCATCTGAAGCAGATATGATTTTACTTAAAAAAAAAATTGTGCTCTTAAATAAAATACTATCTGGCATAACTGATGTTACCTATAAATAAAACATCTCTAGTTGTGAAGGTCATTCCATTTATTCTTCTTCCCAAGGTCAATGCCAGGGGCTCCAGGCTTGTCAGATTGCCACTGAAGCTTCTCCCTTTGGTGAGCCATGCCCTGTGTCGGGAAGTTACTTGTCTATCAGATACAGCTGCATGGAAGGTAGGTGCCAGACGTCAGCTTACATTGTGTTCTCACCAAGCTGTATTCAGAGTTCCTCCATGCAGCAAGTAAGATCAAGCAGTAAACTGCAAAATATATGATGATAACTTGTTAATCAGAAGCCCCAGTCAGCATATTTATATTTTCCCAGATCCCATAAGGCTAAACTTAGGCTGGCCATAGATTTTGAAGTTGTCTTTCCTTCAACCACATGTTGAAGTAAAGAACATTACTTGATTCTCCAGTCAGTGGTTGATGTGGGAATCCCTCCCGCTGCACTATTGTATTCTGACAGCAGGAGGTTCGTTGCCGTTAGAACACAAGGATCACTGCCAGCAGTTATATCGGTCGGCAGTGATTGTATGAAAAAAAAAAAAAGTCAGGCTGGTTCCACTGATGTCAATCAATATATCGACTTCAGTACAACCAGCCTATCCATATATGGATCGAAATTCAACCAGGTCCTGCTGAACAACGAATTTCTTTCTGTCTATTGCGGACTTTAGTGCCTCTGGGTTGGGCTTTGGCCATCTGCATTGGCACTCTGTCACAACCTTCCTCGCCAGGCAGCCAGTATGTAATGCTTCAAAGAGACTACAGTTAGGGCATATCAGGTGTATGGATAATTTCAATGACCAGCCAGAATGGGAAGGTCCCCCACTGTGCACAATTATTGTACAATGGATTGGCATGTTGAAATTTATGATTTTATGCTATTGTCTTCTGTATGTAGAGGATGGCCAACAAAGCAAATTGTTGCTTATAGTTACTTGAATAAATTACCCCTATTACAGTATACTAGGTGGAGTACAGGTAAACTTCTAAAATCTATATTGGTTTGGGGTCAACTTTAGTTTATGTTTTTTGATAAGTTTATAAGTAGGTTGAGAGAGCAGACCAAATGCAAAGAAGGGAAGAGTTCTACTTTGTGGCTGGATAAAAACAAGCATAATATTCTTACGAAACACTTATTGACATGGCCTATTAAAAATAAATTTTTTTTTTTTACAGAACTTGAAAATTGTTATTGAATTTCCCAAGGTACCAAGTACATTTAGCACTTGGCTCTGTTCTGATCTCTGGCCACGTTGTAGAGTTGTGAATAGCAAATTTTTATGTCTGTTTGTGCCAGCTTCTTCCCAGGCTGAAGCCCAATGTATGGGCATTCTAATGCTACAAGAAGCTACAGCACAGTAGCCACTGCTCCTTCTTAATTCTCATTGAGCTGGATATTTTCCATATTTTATAATCTATCTGTTGCTCCATGCACTAAGTCCCCTGGGGTATCCAATAATGATTTTCAAGTTAAGTGATACTTATTGAACAATAGGAGAGTTGAGTTTTAGATACATTATATTATAATATGACTTCTCCACCACTGAGAAAAGATAATTCATTGACTACACTGAATGTAAAAGATCTCTGAATGGGGAAGAGTTGGAAGATTGAAAGAACCCTCTCCCCCATTCAAAGGGTGTGGGTCATGTTCCATTCAGTGTAAACAGTTAAAGAATTTTTTTCAATGGCGAAGGAGAGAGAATGAAGCAGGTCACCATTAGATGGTCTCTAATGCAGTTCAACCCAAAGACCTGAAGCTATTAACCATTGAAGCACTGGAAGTTCAGTGCCAGGAAGAGGACTAGGCAACCTACAGAGAAGACTTCCACAGCCTGCATGATGTGGGACATTCTTCAGTTCAGGTACCTTTCTTAAGCTGTAGCTAAACTTCAGCTTTAAGCTAAAGGCTTTTAAATAAAGCTTGTTTTGTTCTCAGGTCTGCAGCTTGATTTGCCAGATAGATGTCTGGTGTCTGAAAATATCACAATCACTGTGAATTGGCTCCTATCTCCCTTCACTGGAAATCTCTCCTGCATTATAAACACTGGAGATGGATACTCTATTGATCCCTATCAGCCTGAGAAGTAAGTGAAGCATTACAGCAATCTTTACAGCAGATTCATTTAGTGGCACCGATGAGTTCCTGTTACGTGCTCATTATCATGTAAAGAAGATTATTACTTAATACGTTAGCCTTTTCATGCTGTCATGTGACTTATGACTACTACCACAAAGTTACATTTTAATTTTAAAAGACAGGAAACCACAAACTCACTAAATGTTTGTTCAAGTTTCACTAAGGTCAGTCTTACATAATGGCTAAAATCAGTCACCAGAGAAATCGTGTGTGGGCTCCATCGGACCTTTGCATGGCAAAAATCTGACGGACTTTAGAAATGAACATGTTTTAAATTTTCCCGCCGGAACTCCACCAGAGTCAGTTCCTAGCGGGAAAACAATTCGTCTGTATGCTGGTCCGACGGACCAAAATACGACGGAAGGGCAGCTACAGCACCTGCCCGCGAGAATGTTTCTCGGCGACAGGGCACTGTACATCTCGCACTGGCTGCAATAGGAAAAACACATTTTCCTATCGCAGCGAGCGCCAGAGGGAAAGCCCTTTGGTCCGGTATGGATTTTAAGGGGAAGCCCCTACGCCGAAAAAACGGCGTTGGGTCCCCCCAAAATCGATACCAGACCCTTATCCGAGCACGCAGCCCGGCCGGTCAGGAAAGGGGGTGGGGACGAGTGAGCGCCCCCCCCCTCCTGAACCATACCAGGCCGCGTGCCCTCAACATGGGGGGTGGGTGCTTTGGGGAAGGGGAGCGCTCTGCGAGCCTCCCACCCCAAAGCACCTTGTTTCCATGTTGATGATGTTGATGTTTCCATGTTGATGAGGACAAGGGCCTCTTCCCGACAACCCTGGCCGTTGGTTGTCGGGGTCTGCGGGCAGGGGGCTTATCGGAATCCAGGAGCCCCCTTTAATAAGGGGGCCCCCAGATCCCGGCCCCCCACCCTATGTGAATGAGTATGGGGTACGATGTACCCCTACCCATTCACCTGGGGAAAAAAGTGTAAATAAAAAAAACACAACACAAGTTTTGAAAATACTTTATTAGACAGCACCGGGGGTCTTCTCTTCTTCTTGGGGGGTCTTCTTGCCGGACTTCTCCGCTATCTTTTACTAGCGGAGGAGTACGGCTTTCTTCTTCGTCGTCGCTGCCGTCCGGGGGTCTTGTTACGACTTCTGGGGTCTTGTCCCGCTCTTTGGTTCTTCTTGCCGGGCCTCCGCTATCTTCTTATAGCTCTTTTACTAGTGGTGGCCGGTCTTGTGTTGTTGTCGCCGCCACCTTCTTCTCCTTCTTCTCTTCTTTTTCTTCTTCTTCTTCTTCCTTTCGGTGTTGACGCGACACTCTCTCTGGCCGCAATGGCAGAGACACGTTGTGCTGTGACTTATATAGGGACAAGGGGCGGGGCCACTGGCTCATGTCACATGGTGACCCCGCCCCCCTATGATGTCACAGTCCCGGAGGATTAAAAAAATCACACACTCCAGGATTTTTTAACCTTTGATGGACATCATCACTTTATGAACCTGCAAACCAGTAAGTTAAAAAAACAATATATATTTATGTGATAGAACTACTGGAGTTGGCGCCTCCAAACCCCCCCCCCCCCCCCCTTCCTGTTTTTTTTAGAGATTGCTACAAGGACTGTGATTTCTTTTTGCAGAGTCTTAGACTGGTTGTCACCTCTACCTCCGGTATTATTTAAAGTGGTTGTAAACCCTTACAAACACCCAGTGAAGTGATTAGCCTTAGGTGATACACAGAGATTAAACAAATCCTCCTACATAAGTTATACCTGTTTATCTACAGCTCTCTCTTCTCTACATCCATTCATAGTGCTGAATTGTGAAGCTTGTCTGAGAGTTCAGAAAAAAAGGGGAAGAGAACTCAGTGAGGAGAGCTCTGATAGCTGATTGGAGGGAAGGGACTCACCCCCATACACACAGCACACAGGAACAGAGCTGAGGATGTCAATCAGCTGGAGGTCCCTCCCCTGTCGCCATTGTTCTCTTGGTGTCAGGAAAACTTGTCAGAAATGATTCATGCTGATAGCAGAGGAAGGAATCAGAAGACAAAAAAATTATTGAGACAAGTACATACTATAGAGGGATACTGTAAACTTTGTTCATATTTAACATGTGAGGTTTACAACCACTTTAAGGGCTCATGTACACTACAGCTGCTAAACTTGAGTTTAGGAACTTTTGGTGTTTTTTTGCCAAAGCTCCTAAACTCATCTCCATAAAAGCCTATGTATCCATGTACACAGGCTTTTACAAGGGTTTAGAAGCTGCTGCAGTTAGGGGAGGCTCAACCTTCCTCAACCTCCCTCTCTTGAAAACGGAAGAATCGCGTTCAGGATAGGAACGACTTGCTCTGGCTCTCAGATGTACTCTGAAATGCAGAGCCAGCTGTCAATCAGGCAGTGTGGTGAATTCCGACAATATTGTCAGGGTGCTTCTTGAGCCTGGAGCAACTCTACCCCGTAACCAGTGTTGGTCATCTTACTTTAAAAAAGTAATTAGTTAAGTTACAAATTACTTCTCCCAAAAAGTAATTGCGTTAGTAACTCAGTTACTACATTGGAAAAGTAATTAGTTACGCAGCAAAGTAACTGTGACTTTTTTTTTTAATATTCTATACGTGTAACTAAGGGGCGGGTCTAGTATTACTGTAACCAAGGGGCGCATTTATTATTATTGTTATATATCGTGTAACCAAGGGGCTGCTCTATTATTACTCTAACCAAGGGGCAGATCTGTTATAGCGTGTCTATTATTATTATAATCGTGTAAGGGGCGGATTTCTACAGAAGAGGGCGAATGTTAAATTAATGGGCAGAGCTCGATATATAACAATAATAATAAATGCGCCCCTTGGTTACAGTAATACTAGACCCGCCCCTTAGTTACACGATAGACGCCCCTTTCAGAGTAGCACTAGCATCAGGAGCGTGCGGCATCGCCTCGTACAATTACATGTTAACTGCGCCTGCGCGGTGTAGAGTTCACTCAGAGCTGTTTAGGTTCGGCAATTTTCGGAAGCTCCGTAGTCCTTCGTACTGCGCAAGCTCTGCGCCTGCACAGTACAGGGGGTCCTTATCCGGTGGGGGAACTTTTTCGGCAGGACACCGGAATTACACTACTGCCATCTAGTGGCGGTAGATGTAATTGGGGTAACTAAGCCAAAGTAATGGGAACTGCGTTACCTTGAGGGGAAAAGTAATCAGTTAGATTACTCGTTATCCTCTAAAGTAACTGCGTTAAGTAACTCAGTTTATTTTAACTCAGTTACTTACATCACTGCCCTTAACTACCAGCTGACTCTGGGTCACAGGAGAACCAAAGTAAGTATACTTCTTTGACCACCAAGAGAAGTATGGCCAAAAAAGCTTTGGTCATACCTCCCTTTTAAGACCTATGTTTTAGATCTATATGTTATAAACCATTTAATGTTAGGTTGTGCTGGCTGGTAGGATTGAGTTCTGGGAAATCATTCTGTTGTCCATTGCCTCCCAGGTCAAAGTGCCTTATATGGTGATTCTTTGTTATCTTTCTACCTAGTTGACAAATCTATGCCTAGTAAATGCACACATTTATATATTGTACTACAAACCAGAATTAATTTTTTGCTTGACATCCTTGTGATAAAAATGAATTAATCTAACCTGTGTCTATCTTTCAGTGTCTCTAGCAGTATAACACACAGTTACTCTTCCCCTGGAGACTTTGCTGTGTTTGTGGAGTGTTCCACCAGTGAATGGCATGTGACAGCACAGGGCAACATTATAGTGGAAGAAGCCAGTGGCAGCCTAAGGGTCAGTGGCTGTTTCAGCCAGCATGAGTACAAAGATGGAGTCTGTGTGGCTGTGTATGGTGAGGCCCTGTGGATCCAAATAGAGCTGAATACAGGTGAGAAATGAGGCCCTTTACATTCATATACACAAACTTGGTAATCTCAGTATTGCCTTCCTGTATAAAGGTGTATGTGACATATTGGTTTTAAATCCTATATATCAGAAGAAGTCATAATGGAGTTGTTAACCGCTAAAATCTCTATTTCTGATTTATTAATCACAAAATATGATATGGGTTAAATGAGAGTTCTATTGACCAGGAGGAAAGGCTTTAAATATAATAACATTTATTACAGGTAGTTAAAAGTCAAGCTAATACACAAATCTCTAGCTATGGTCTTACATCAAGGCATAAACTGCTAGGTTGAAATAAAATATATACATGAAGGAATATAGATTATATTCCTTCAGACCGTGATCTACAAGCATGTTTAGTTACAAGTAGCAGGGCATACCTTCCCCTGCTACTTGCCATCCTACCTGCTGGCTGGCTGGTTCCCTGGAAAAGAGACCGTCTGCCTCCCCTTTCCTCTGAGAGTATCAAAAACCAGCCTGATCTCTCATTGGCTGGCTTAGCGTGAATTCTGATTGGTTACTTAGTCTAAGCCAGCCCCCTTACAGGCAACTCTCAGGGACGCAAAATATACTTGAACACCGGGGAGTTTAAGTATGAAACTTGGGGTGAGACTTACTTCATTATTTATCCCGGCATGGGGTCGTTTATAGTGAATAGGTGACAAACAATGTTAATTGGCTCCCCATTGTCCTTCAAGTCTCGGCACCGCAATGTCTGCAGTTGACCAGAGCTTGGGAGGAGGGCTTTTGCCCACCTTTCATAGCTGCAAGCAAAAAGAGATATATTCATAATATTTCACAGATATTAACCACTTGCCGACCGGCGCACGACGATATACGTCGACAGAATGGCACGTACAGGCAGGAGGGCGTATATATACGTCCCTCCTTTAGCCTGTCCGTGCCATCGAGAGAGCGCCGGGAGCGGCGCGCTCCCGCGCCGGTCGGGACCCCCGTGAGTCCGGCCGCGGTCCCCGCGGACTCGATCGCCGCGGGGACTCCCGCGATCGTCTCACGGAGCGGCTAAACGGGGAGATGCCGAGATAAACAGCATCTCCCCGTTCTGCCTAGCAACTAGTGACGCCGATCTCTGCTCCCTGTGATTGGAGCAGAGATCAGCATTCACTAGCTGACAGCCACGCCCCCCCACAGTAAAAAAAACACCCTAGGCCTACTTAACCCCTACACTGCCACCTTGTGGTTAACTCCTAAACTGCCAGTGTCATTTATACAGAAATCAATGCATTTAAATGCATTAATTGCTGTAAAAATGACAATGGTCCCAAAAATGTGTCAAAAATGTCCGATGTGTCCGCCATAATGTCGCAGTCACAAAAAAAAATCGCAGATCTCCGCCATTAATAATAAAAAAAAAATTATTAATAAAAATGCTATAAAACTATCCCCTATCTTGTAAACGCTATAACTTCTGCGCAAACCGATCAATAATCGCTTATTGCGATTTTTTTTACCAAAAATATGTAGAAGAATACGTATCGGCCTAAACTGAGGAAAAAAAATGTTTTTTTTATATATTTTTGGGGGATATTTATTATAGCAAAAAATAAAAAATAATGCATTTTTTTCAAAATTGTCGCTCTATTTTTGTTTATAGCGCAAAAAATAAAAACCGCAGGGGCGATCAAATACCACCAAAAGAAAGCTCTATTTGTGGGAAAAAAAGGATGTCAATTTTGTTTGGGAGCCACGTCGCACGACCGCGCAATTGTCAGTTAAAGCGACGCAGTGCCGAATCGCAAAAAGGGGCCTGGTCCTTTGGCTGCAAATTGGTCCGGTCTGAAAGTGGTTAATGGAAATTTCACATAACCGCATCGGGCAACAGAGTGTAGAGTGTCCAGTAACTAAACCTTAGGCCTTGCACCACATTCTTTCAGCATAAATTCTAAATTGTTTTATCAAGTTGTTAATGGTTAATCCTTGCCATGTTCGTAAACCCTGCAGGGATTAACAATGAACTACACAGCAAAAATATTTTAATATTTTATTGTCACCTGCCAACAAAATATATTTATGGAGTACATTAAATGTTTTACATGTATTAATGTTTTACCCCTGGGGCTATAAATCCCTAGCAGCATATCTAGCACAGGAGCATACAATAGCTGAAGGAGATTGCTGTGGAGAATAGTGTTATGAATGGATGTCACTCTCTGGGGCTTTATGAACCATAGTAAATAATTAGAGCATAGGGATCTCACCTCTGAGAGATACTATGTAATTAGCCAGTGGGTAATATAATTAATGAGCATACATACAAACCTGAAGTGTGATTGTTGGTTGGCCAAATCATATGGTTTCAGATTGAGTGACTTCACCGGACAAATATAAATATTTACTGATGATTTTTTCCATTATATTCCACTATTACAGGCAACAACATGAATGTCTCCCTGCTAGCAGACAATAGAACTTTGGCTGAGTCCAGTGTACAGACTGGAGACCCAGCATACAATCTGACCCTGGATATAGCATCTCAGCACCTTATTGGTCCAGGATTCCATCACCTGCAAATAGTGGCATCCAGTGATCGCACCTCTCTTAGACTCAATACCAGTATCATTGTCCAACTCATTGAAGCAGTATCTGGCTTGCAAGGGCAGCTGTCCACCACCAGATTGCAAGCAGGTAAAGAATTGCAGATAAATGTATCTGTGTCTCGTGGAGCACCAATGGAACTAAAGATTGAATTCAAGGGATCTAATGGAACCTTCAGTCACTCCAGAGAAAGCCCAACAGGACAGACACAGATATCCAATATCTCTCTCAATGTGGAAGGTATGTCCCATTCCGAATGTCTTGTAATGCCCAAGCTTGGGCAGTAGATTATTTTTGGACATGGGGCCTCCTCAATAAAGCATCTGAAATAACCATATCTATGTTGACCAAGCTCTCAGATTTCCCCTCACATGTTTCCAGAGCAAATTATGAAAATAAAAGAAGAAAGTGATTGGTTTCTATGGACAATTAAGACATTTCTTATTTCACAATCATGCAGCAATGAGTCCAAAAAAAAATAATATTGTGTAGATAATAAGCTTTAAAGATATAGTCATGCTGCAAGGGTTAAATGTCTATCTAATCTAGGGCAGCCTTTTTCAACCAGGGTTCCCAGGCACCCTGGGGTGCTTTGAGGTTTATTCAGGGGTGCATTGGCAAAATTGTCCAAAATTTTATACAAGCCAGCAGGTGGATCAAGCCTCCCTTTTAGTTACACAAAACCACAGGTTTTTATTGTGTACCTTTTAGGGCTCAATTTATGTACTTTACTTCAGGAAAATAGAAGTGTGATAGGCACTAAAGTCTAACTTTAGCCAAAAATGTATTTTATTTTATACATACATTTTTGATACCGTGTGAAAGTGTTAAAACTGCTGTCAAGTTCTTATTGTTTGTGTTGCTGCTGAGAAGACTTGCCATCACCTCTTGTAAGTTTCATGGGTGTCAGCCAGAAAAGTAAGCGAGGAGAATTCTCCCCAAGGAGCACTGAAAAAAAAAAAAAAAAAACACTTCAGTAGTGTTCAAAAGAGTTAGAAATGGTCATAGTTTGATTACTTTTTATGTCTTTTTTGGGGGATTTCTGCTCCCTTTTTGTCCAGGTGACGGGGGCCAGACAGATCAGGAAATGAGAGAACATCTCAATCTCAGACATTAAAACCTGTCAGAAGTTCTATTTTTTTGTTTTGTCCAAAACAAAAAAAAAAAAAAACGTTTTGACGTCAGTTGAATCTTGGTAGTTTATTCACGTTTCACGTAGAATAGAGATGTGCACGACAGAATTTTTTTTTTTTTAATTAGTTATTAATTTTTGTTTCATCATAATCTTTATGTTAAAATGATTTGTTTTCGGAACTCATTTTGTAAATTTGGATTTGTTTCTTATATTTGTTGTTCCGAATCAATTCGTATTTTTTTCGGAAGTTATTTCAGAGGATTTGGATCCCTTCGTTATGTTATGATTCGAAGATTCTGATGGATCCACCTCCATCCAACCCAAACACCATGAGTAGAAAGCATCTTATTTCACTTGTATAGCTTACTGTAACTATTTATTGCAGTATGTTTCCATTTACAGTATATGTATTGTGTAGGGCATTTTTTATAATTCACGCTGCGCTGAAAAACAAAAACAAATAGATCCGAATCAATTCAGATCATTCCGTACATTTTTTCAGATACCTCGAATATTTATAAAAGGCCCAAACTATTGGATCCAAATAAATTGAATGGAAACAAATGAATTTGTTGTTTTCGCTAGAATTTATTTCGAATTCGTTGAAATTCGTTACTATTGTGATCCGGAGATTCAAATACATCCAAAGATCTGAATAATGAACATTTTTATAACGAAATGAATTACACATGTCTACTCCTGAGTGCATGTACTTGTGTTCTCTCATAAAGACACTGCAAAAGGCTAACCTATACACCACTATTTATACTACATTAATTATAGAATGATTGGATGGTTATCTTACGTATTTCTTGTAATTACAGGTACATATACGGTTACAATCATAGCCGAAAATGTAGTTTCTAATGCAAGTTTGGACATTGGACACATTACCGTAATAACCAACTCTACTCTACATGAAGGTAATAAGAGCATTCAAAATGGTATCTTAGAATAATGTCTGCTAGGCAAAAGTTAGTTATACATATAACTATGTATATTTTTAAGTATGAATCTAATCTGTATTGTATAGAAACTGCTTGCAGCCACACTGAGAGATGAGAGCCAGAAGGTTTTATTGAAGAATGCACATAACAGCGAGTAAAAGGCCACAAAGGCACTTTTGATCGACGTTGTGTGTATTCTTTAGCATACCTCCCAACTTTTTGAGATGGGAATGAGGGACACCTATCAGCAAAAGTATGCAGGCATAGGACACACACCCTGCCACGCCCCCTTAAAGGAGAATTGTACAAAAAATAAAAGATTGGTTGAACCCACAAGTGCTTTTTTTTTACCACTACTATTCCTTTATATTGGCTTTTCGAATTTACAAATGCAGCAATTTACAAATAAGATGAAAGGTTTAGTGCTGGAAAACACGTTTTGATAGATAAAAAGTGCATTTTATATACAACTATATAGATCAGACCAAAACGAGGGACAAATAAGGAGGAATGAGGGACAGAGGGACATTGCTTCAAATCAGGGACAGTCCCTCTAAATGAGGGACAGTTGGAAGCTATGATTTAGTATAACCTCTTGACTCTCATATCCGCTTTTGGACTCCATCAGTGCGTATGTGTTATAAATTTATTTGGAACTAATGTAATATTTATCCTTTTTCAGGGACACAAGACAGAGATAGAGAAAAAGAGATGAAGGTCAGCAGTTTCATCTACTACCCATCCTCATCTTACATTATAAAAAATAAGTTTTTTGGGTGTTGAGTAGAGCTGGGAAGGCTTAGAACCTTTAGTCAGATTTGTATCTACAGTACAGTATCTATACACTTGTTGGGGACATTTGCTTTCACCTGCTGTCCACACAGAAAGTTAGGTGAAAAATAATCAGAGGCACAGACAGCAATACAACCTGACAGGGCTTCTAATACTTCCCTGTACTAATATATATGTTATTTTATTGCTGTCTGAATCCCTCTTGGAGCGATGTTCCCTACAGTTTGACCACAATTGTTATTCAGCAGCTGAAGGTTCCTACAACTGACATCGTCATTCAGAACCGGGCATTAGATGTGAAGTCTACTTACATATACTCCAAAAATCCCATGGACCAGTAAAAGTGATAATAAACCCAAAACCAAAAATTTTATATATTGCAGTTGACCATTTACTAGATGTGGTGGATACATTTGTTTTCCTTTTGAAGGCTTTCCCCTTTTAGCTGTTGATCCAGCCAGTAACACACCTCCTTTTAATATTCCTCATACACGATCAGACTTTGTACAAACTTTCCTGTGGATTTTTGTACAAAGGGCGTCGGCCATGAATTTGTATTGCATACACACGGCAGGACTTTTTCAGCCAACTTTCACCAAATCACGTGGTTTTTCTGCTCTTTACCGCCACCTTTGGTCAACTTCTGTATTGTTGTCTGATCTTTTGTATTGGTTCTGAGCATGCGTGTTTGTACTTTGTACAAAAGTCCTATGGTTTTCTGTACACACGATCGGACTTTGCTCTATCTGACTTTTGTTGCCGGAAAGTTTGTCCGTTCACACAGCCAACAAAAGTCCGATGAAAACCGAAAAAGTTTGTCCGATGGAGCGTACACACGGTCGGATGTTGCCTTAAAACAGCTAATTTGCATGTTTGTTGTCAAAAAGTCAGATCGTGTTTATGAGTCTTTAGACTGCCTACACTCTGGATGAAGAGCAGGAAGTACCTTTGGACAGCAGTATTGTGGTGGTGGTGGTGTGGGGGGGCTAGAACTAGATGTACAGAATTAGATAACCTAACAAAGTAAATCCAAACTCTAGCTAAAGGCCCGTACACACGATCGGACTTTTTGACAACAAACATGCAAATTACCTGTTTTGGACCAACATCCGACCGTGTGTACGCTCCATCGGACCAACTTTTCAGTTTTCATCTGACTTTTGTTTTTTCTATGATCCAATTTTTCAGAAAATGAGACAAAATGGATATTTCCAGCTCTCACACTTTTGTTGGCTGTGCGACAAAATATAATGAGTCTCACACATGGAACCTCTATAAGCACTAATATACAATAGACCAACTTTCTGCCAACAAAAGTCCGATGGAGCAAAGTCCGACCGTGTGTACAGAAAACCATCGGCCTTTCTACAAAGTACAAACACACATGCTCAGAACCAATGTAAAAGATCAGACACCAATATAGAAGTTGACCAAAGGTGGCGCTGGAGTATTCGAACGTCCTCTTTTGAAGTGTCGTCAGTACGTTTCATGTTTGTTGCCTAAAAAGTCAGAATCGTGTGTATGCAAGACCAACTTGGGGCCAACGCCCTTTGTACAAAAATCCACGGGAAAGTTGGTACAAGGTCCGATCGTGTGTATGAGGTTTAACACTTTATAAGCAGTTACAGCAACCCTTTTGGGATAAAGATTTTATATAAATAAATAAATAAAAGCTGACCATTGTAAAACACTCCCAACAGTGTTAAATGGTTTGTCTCAACCCTAGAACTGCTACATTTTCCGGACAGCTTGTTCTGTTGAATAAACAACAGACATACAGGCAGAATCACTATGTTAAACTAAAAGAATAAAAGCCTACAAAAAGAAAAGAAATTCAGCCATAACACCTAAGAATTGGTAAGCTGCCATTTAATAAATGTTTGCCTCGGGTGTGTAATACTGCTTGAGGCTGGGTTCACACCATCGCCACACCATCTCCCAGCAGGGGTCCGGTGCATCCTGGTTCACCGCCTCAGGTCCGTTTTCAGCCCAAATTTTTGGCTGAATTCAGACCTGTAATGGACAAAAAGACGCACAGGGCTCCTGTGCAAATTTGCACCGGAGCCGCAGCGGAAATATGTGAACCAGCTCCATAGAGAGCCGGTCAAAATCTCCTGCTATTGCGATTTGGATGCAGGGATCCCGCATCCAATTCGCAATGGTGTGAACCCAGCCTTACTGTATAGATTATTCTCTGTGACAATCATAAATTTACAGTAGAATCTCAGTGATCCTGAATGCACAAGTGGGGGAGGTTTGTCCCACCTAATCAAACCTAGACAAGTTTCCTAATGAGAAGATTTGTCTGGCAGTTCACTAGACCATCAGGGTGGGGAGCAAATACTGGAACCAATCCCCCGTGACTCCTCCTTCATCGCAACCATCTTCTCCTCCTCTCCCTCCCCCTTAGTTCCAGTAACTGTGTCCCCCTGCTATTATGTTCACCCCCTTCCACAATTAGACCCTCCCTTTCGGCCGCTCCAATCCCCCCGTGCACCTCTGTTGCAGCACTGCTGGGTGTCAGGATAGAGAGGGGGGCAGTAAACATGTCATATTAATTCGCCCCTTTATTTCTTGAATAAACACAGTAAACAATGGGTACAGATTGTCCCTGTGTTCATTTTATAACTGAAGCATAGTAAACTGTGTTCACTATGATTCAGTCTGTGAATGAACAAGGAGCTTCTGTACAGAACACTTCCTGTTCATTCATTCTGCTGTGCAGCTAAGGCTGCAGAAAAAGGGATTGATGAATCTATGTCTTCAATCTCTTGGTACTCTGGCCATGTGAGTGGGTGGTTTGTTCATGCAGCTAGAGCCACCTGTTACCTTATGGGGACTCAGCCGCTGTACAAACACAGCCACAGGTCCTAATTTGACAGGTATGCAGGCGCGGGTAAGCAGCCCAAATACACACAGTCTGTGTTTGGTCCTGTACACCTGCACCCACATGCTTGGGGGGGGGGGGCTGTCAGGTAGGCTGTTCAGAGCCTTAAGATTTTTAACAGCATCCCTGGACATGCATACTTTATATGAAACATATTTTTGTTTAGTTAATTGAGTTTGAGTGGCAAATAAGTGGTGGGGTTTACACCTGTGCTTATTAGGAAAACAGTTAATGGTGAAAAAGAACTGCTTTGGTAGCTCAGAGGGCAGAAGACAGCAACCTAACTGCCCCTGCTGTGGTCAGTGCTAGCAATTCTAGTAGAGCTCAAATCCTAAAGTCTAGGAGGACCATAGGCCTTGAAAACGAAGTCAAGCTGCACAATCCTGCACATATATCAGAGTGCTGTTACTATGATGCTTCTCTCAATCTCTTACAGGAATTCATTAAAAAGAATTGGGCAATGCAGATAGAGCCCCGCAGACATGTCAACCCATTTTCCAATATTAGTTTGCAAGTATGGAGCAACATTACTGATAATATCACCTGGTCATGTGGTAAGTGGGTAGTAATATAACCTCTCAGAGTATTCGTTTTTATGTCGAAATTTTTTTATTTCAAAATGCAATAGTTATACATAAAGGATAAGTCATAACAAGTTAACATTAGCATTTGAGTAGAGGCCTCGTATTCAACAAAGATTATGGTCGGTAGATACAAAATTACTAGTCAAGTCCGGGACTTTGTGGAAGACCAACTGACGCTATTTCCATTATAGATTTGAAAAAGGCCAGGGTTGAGGACCACTCCCACCGGCACCCCTAAAGGGAACAAGCTGTGCCGGATGGGAAGACTCCAACTCTACCTACATTCTAGAGCCCTTCTACCGGGCAGAGGCGTATACAGGGTCATGAACAACATACTATAATCAACTTGAGAAGTAAGGATAAAAACACAAAACAAGAAACTCAGATTCTACCAGGGACCTTTAACTATTGACCTCTAGACTGATATACATGTGATTAGAGCCAAAAATAGGAAGAAGAGTATTCGTTTTTAAACTACTAAATGGGTCAAAATACTTGACAAGGATCCTAGACTGACTCCATTTCTTTGTACCTGCAGGATCTTGCTGGTCGGGATGGTTTGCATGTTTAATACAGAATATAATTGACCCCACCTCAAATAAGATTGTGATTCCTGCTGCCTGCCTGCCACCCCCTAATGCCGCATTCACTGTCCAAGCTGCTGCAGTGCTCAGTGATGGGGAGACAGTGCAGGATGAACAATGCTTCTATGTGACCGCCAAGAGCCAACTTCGACCCACAATCAGGTCTGCATACAAAACTACTGTTGTGTCCTTCATGTTTGTTATGAATGTATTTTTACCATCAATACTTTTTTTTTCAGTACTTTATTTTCGGCACAAGGTAACAATACAGAGAACACATAGCATATACATCAGAGATAGCGTCATGTCCATACAAGGGTTCAGCAATAAGACACCATGTTACCACATATGCACAATGTTCTTCAACCCAATGTCCCATAAAGGCATCAAACGGATAGTACATGTAAAGCATAGGTGTGCACAGCCTATTGCATTAGGGTGTGCACCCCAAAGCTCAAACACATGTGCGTGTGTGTGATTGTGTATATATACTGACAGTGTCGGTAGGGCAGAAATTGATGTCAGTAGGGCAGTGGACGGTGTCAGTAGTTTTTATTTTTATTATTATTATTTGTTGTTTTTTTTCCAAATAAATTTGTTTTTTTTTTTACAATTTTTATTTAACAGCTCCATTAGGGGGCTTTGGTAAAATATCAGGGGTCCATCTGTGCGGTGTGATTACGGTGTGGCACACCCTGTGCGCACGCCTATGATGTAAAGTAACCCCAGGGGACCAGGTGGGCAGTCATCTCTGTACCCTGTATTTTTCTAATTAAATTTAAGTACGGAGAAGAGAATGAATAAGACAGAACGGAAAGAAAAAAAAATTTGAAAAAAGAAAATAAATTGGGGTTCAAACCAGTAGGGCAACTTCCAATTGCCACTGGATGTCAATTTAACCCAACAGGTATGAATACTCAGCAGAGAAAGTAAAGTCGTGCCAGTAGAACCACTTTTTGAGGAATTTTTCTCGAAAGCCTCTCTCCATGGCCACCAGATCCTCCATTTTATTAATTTCAGTAACCTTTTACAACCAAACGGGGATCAAAGATGGTTGTGTCTGTTTCCAGAAAAGCAGGATACAACTTTTTATCTCCGAGACTTAAACAATTGTGTTTGTAAAAAGATGTCTATTTTTTTAGTGGTTAGCTCTACAGCAGTTATACTGAACAATGTATAAGAAACCTTAGGTAGAGATGTGACAGGCATTCTCAGATGTTTCCAATTTCTTACCGTAAAACAAAAACTAGGATACAACTAATGCCGCGTACACACAATCTGAATTCTCGTCGGAAAAAACTCTGACGGTTTTTCCGACGGAATTCCGCTCAAGCTGTGTTGCCTACACACGATCACACCAAATTCCGACGGTCAATAACACAGCGGTATAAAACACGTTCGACAGCACTATAAAAGGGAAGTTTAATGCGTCCGAGCATGCGTCAAATTGTTTCCGAGCATGCGTCAGAATTTTGCGTGTCGGAATTGCATACACACGATCGGAAAATCCGATAGAAAGGTTTTCCTTCGGAAAAATTGAGAACAGGTTCTCAATTCGAAGTCCGTCGGAAATTCCGACAGAAAAAGACCGTTGGGCATACACACGGTCGGAAAATCCGATGAAAAGCTCCCATCGGACTGTTTCCAACGGAAATTCCGACCGTGTGTACGCCGCATTAGTATTATTTTTCTATTCCCTAATTTATGTATTTAATACACCCTGTTAAAATTATGATATTATGAATAACTAATGGACCTCAGGACTGAGTGTTGGATGCAAAAAGAATCAGCAAATGCTGAAACTTGAAATTTTTGAGAGCTCAGTTTCAAGAAATTATTTATGTGGTGCCAACAGTTAGATCTCCATGTATGTACTGTAGATGCTGAGCGGTGCTTACTTTTAGAAGTTTACAGTCAGCAGGAACTAGTCTATGCGCAGTTTGTAAGGGTACCTGGCAGTGCAGGCTTACGGCTTCACGCTGGGAACCCTACTGCGCATGCGCGCGGCCCCGCTCCTCTCTCCTACTGGCCCGGCGACAGGGGTAGGAAGTGGGAACAAGATCCTGTACCTGGTATCCTATTCCCCCCCCCCCCCCCCGAAGGTGCCAATTGTGACACCAGAGGGGGAGAGGAGACAAATGAGATCCACTTTTGGGTGGAACTACGCTTTAAGATTAATATAAATAATCACGCAGACAACAAAATTATTTTTCGACTGGGTTGATACTTTTTTTACTTAGGTATCGGCCACAGCTTGACAACTGTAAATGAACCATCAAACCAGTAAACATATACAGGGGGTCCCCGGGTTACAAACAAGATAGGGACTGTAGGTTTGTTCTTAAGTTGAATCTGTTTGTAAGTCGGAACAGGTACATTTTTTAAGAGTAGCTCCAGCCAAAAAATCAATTTTTAAGTTTTTTAGATAACATAGAGAAGGGCTATCACCCCTGTAACATTTGTTTTGCTGTCTGTGCCCCTGTTCAGAAGATTTCACCTCACCTTCTGTCCCAATGACAATTGGATTTTGAAAATTTTGGGTTGTTAGGGAAGCATGGACTGGTGATAAAGCATCAGTGGAGACACCTTTTTCCCATATTAACTCTTACAGTGAATTTCCCTTCCTAGGGGTGGATTTCCTCTCACTTCCTGTTGTCTTCTTCCGTTTGTAAGTAGGAGTCGTTTGTAAGTCGGATGTTTGTAAGTAGGGGACCCCCTGTATAGCCTACACCAGATCACCTTTAGCAGTGCTGAGTGGCGTATCTCAACTTTCCTTACTTATTAGTAGCAAATTCAGCCCCCAGCCATCCAGGTTAGGCTCAGGGGCTAACTAAGGGCTTCCTGCTCCCCATTTAACCATTTAGCCACCTGCCACCTCAGCTTGCAAAAGAGATAACCGTCAGCTGTGACAAATAAATTGGTTCGTAGTAAACTTAAATTACGTAAACCAATAGTAAATATTGCAGCCAGGATTTAACTACAACAGTATCCAAAAAAGAACACAACACAAAAAAATTGTACAGACTGATGGACCAGTAATTCACGTGATTTGACGTGATGCAGAAGTCTCCTCTGTTTTACTTTTTCCCACCAATAATCTGCCACCAAATTTATACCCCCTCACCAGCCCACCCCTTAGCCATTGCCATTAGCCAACATTGACGCCAATGTACTGTCCCGAAGGAACCGTCTCCAGTCATGTTTATAACACAGGACATTGCTTGAGGCCTTATGCATTGATATACCTCCTTTAGACCTTAGTCTGTCCGAATAGTATGGTAACCTGCTGAATAAGCACGCTCCACAGACAGCAATAAGACACACGCTAATCCAACTTAGTTTTACTTCCTAAAATACAGTACATGGAGGACTGAGAGAGTCAACATTTTCACTGCCATGACTACCAATATAGGGGGGTAGGAGGGTTAACACGTTCACTGCCATACCCATCAATACAGGAATGGAAGGATTGGGGAGGTAACACTCTCATTGCCATGACCACCTATATGGTGGGGGGGGGGGGGAGATGGAGTGGGCTAACTTTCACCGCAATGATCACCAATGCAGGAAAGGTCGATGGGGGGGGGGGGGGGGGGGGGGTGGGGGGGTTAATTTAATTTGCCATGACCACAAATGCAGGGGGGGTGGGGGTTACATTTCAATGCCACTGAACACCAATGTAGAGGAAGGTTTAACGGTACTGATACCAGTGTTGGGGGCTAATTTTGCATCCATTGACACCAATGTTGGGGGTTATTATTGCACTTACTGACACCAACTCTGTGAGTTATTATTTCATTCACTGATACCAGTGCTGGGGGTCATTGCACTCCAATGTCTTCAGTGTGCATTGCGATACGCTGCAAAAAAGCAGGAAATACATTTTTGGGCATTGAGGTTTAAAAATTCTCTGCTATTGTGCAGCCCCCTAGAAGTGCAGAGGGCCGCACTTGAGGCCCCCTGTACTTTTTAAGTTGACCACCACTGTATTAATAAGTACATAATGTAATTCTATGCAGCAGAAATGGATACACAATAAGTGTTCTAAATATGTACTTATCGTATCCAAAAAAGTATACAAGTACACAGTACATACCATGCATGCCCCCTCTCCCGACATCCATGAGGCTGTTTGACAAGTCAACTGTCATCCTCATGTGCAGCTGAGAATGCCACTGCTACTATCCATACCCCGAGCTGGCTGGCTCCCTGTCATCCTAGGTCTGTTTGCTAAGTGATGCCAACAGCCTCACACCAAAAAAAAATTCTACAGCTATTTATTTCCCCTGTGTATATCTGGTATTGTCATAGAAAGGACCCCACAGGTTTTGATGGGTGATTCACCTGTGGAGTCTCCTTTTACTGTTTAAGATGTTTGCGTGAATTTCCTGATAAAGTTTACCATTTTTTCATTCATTATATTCCTAAGCTTTCTTGTCCCGATGTGCGCATTCGTGAGTCTGCTATGGTCTCACATCCTCCCTCATTGTTTGCTTCTATAATACCTTTTTGCTCCTGGGAAGGAAGCCCGCCATATTGACGGAATTATCCTTTAAATTGAATTAGATCTCTGAGTGGATTCAAGTGCTTTCCTTTATTATGTATTACAAGTAAATGTATCTCTTGTTTGGACTTCTTTCATAAAATAATTTTTAGGGGTTATATATTTACAAGTGATTCTCTTGTTTCAGCTGTCTGAGTAACTGCAAGAATATTAACCTTTCTGAGGCCATGGTGCTCTATGCTTCCTGTGAAAACTGCAATGCAGTTACATATACCTGGTACATTCAGAATAACTTCAATAAGGTTAGTTTTCAGTTTTTAGCATTAGAGTAGTAACAGATGCTGGTCTTCATTTTATCATGTAAATAACAGGGTACATGTTATCAATCCCCCTAACAACCAGTGAAATATCATCTTTTATTGTTCCAACCAACAAGCCTGTAAGTGGATTTACAATTGTTTTACTTCTGAGAAACTCCCCGCAAAGTCTGCTGCCGGCACTGGCATCTTCCGGGTGCCATTCATTGGCTGCCTTGATTGGCACGGGATGACCTCGCTCTCACGTATGTGCAGGAGTGCAGTCATCCCAGCACACAGGCAGTGTGCTGAAATCTAAACTGTGTTTTGCCTGTAGAAGCAGCCAGTGCCGGGACAAGGTCATCCAGTGCCCAGGGCAAAGATGCCAAACTGCGCCCCCCTTTCCCTTAGGGTTAGGCTCAGTGTGCCCCCTACCCCTGCAATATACCATTGCGCCAGGGGCAGCTGCCCCTCCTGCCCACCCCTTGTCCCGGCCCTGGAAGCAGCTCAATATTATCCTATGTGTCCATGCACATTAAGACGATTAGAGTCATATTTTGATCTCAGCGATTAGAAGCAGGAATAAAAAACCCTTCTGGTTTGCATTTATGATTGGAGCTTTCTGCCACAAAAAAACGCTAAACTCTCCTAAATTCGTCTAAACTGTGTACAAAAACGCTCTATATGAGCGTATTATTTTTAAGCCTGTGCATGGAGCCTCAAAGCTAGTGTTGTTTATTGCAGAAGGGATATTGCATGTCTCTTCTGTTATAAAGACCCTGTGTGTTCACCATTTTTTTTAAACTTTAATTCCGCTTTAACTATAGCGGATGCTACAGAGAAAAATTGCATCTCTTTCCCATCCCTTTCTGCCCTCTCAACCATTCACATAACTTTTATTACGATTATTACTCATCGTGTTGTGTAAATGGGGGTAGAAGTAGTTGATTGCTAAGATTCCACTAAAGCCGGCCATAATTGGTTAGAATCTCAGCAGGTTCAGAAGGGACCAGATGAGATTCGATCCATAAATGGGCAGACTTTGCGTACCCAAGTCGATCCATCGTGCAACTTGGGTACAACCAGCATATCGGATTTTTACATGTGATTATTGCCAGCTATAGCCACTGCCAATAATCACTGTATTCTCCTGTCAGGGGCGGCAATTTTTTATTGTGCCCATAGCTCTACTTTAAAGACTAGTACACACAGACCGAATGTTGGGCGACATTGGCCGGTTCAATAGAAACCGGACTATATTTGGCCTGTGTGTACGGAATCTGGTCCGCCAGAAGCTGGCCGAAGGGCCATGACCGAAAAAAGGTCTCCCGACCTGCTCCCGACCAGCACTCTCAGCCTTGACCATAGTGTTCTGGTGGAGGGGTCTTCCCCCTGTCAGAACACAATAGGACAGCAAGGGAGATCGCTGTACTAACATCTGATTGTGTTAGAGCAGTGGTCTCCAAACTGCGGCCCTTTGCTTGCCTTTATCCCTCCCTTGAGGAATTCTTCCTGCCACTGACACCAACAATGGGGCACCATTCCTTCCACTGACACCAACAATGGGGACACCATTCCTTCCACTGACACCAACAATGGGTGCACCATTCCTTCCACTGACACCAACAATGGGGGCACCATTCCTTCCACTGACACCAACAATGGGGGCACCATTCCTTCCACTGACACCAACAATGGGAGAACTATCCCCCCCACTGACACCAGCTATGTCTCCCCCTAATACCAAAGATCAAGTATTGTTTACTCCCACTGGGCTTAGTCTGGCCCCCCTAAAGTCTGAAGGACCGTAAACTGGCCCTTTCTTTAGAAAGTTTAAAGACCCCTGTGTTAGAGGACAATGTAAATGTATCATTTGTCTCTCTTAGTTAATGTAGTTTTTTCTAAAATAATAATGGGGTATGTGCCTCTTGCTATAGATATAAATAACTTAATTGATGCAATTGCACGTTGACTGTAGTATTCAAGCTTCATATATTTTTCGGCACAGCTCAAACAATCCTTTTGTTTTGCAGTCTGTGTCCCTTCCTCCTGTGTGCAGCCTGCGTGATTTTAGGCCGAGCTCTCTGGTTTTGTTACAAAGTGACACATCCACACTTGTATTAAACAGCACCTTTCTACAGAGCCAATCACATGGGGCTTTCAGAATAAAGCTGATAGGTAAGTGTTGTTTTTGAAAACTTTTCTATATATGAAAGCCTAAGTTTAGTAAAAAAAAAAAAATTCTAAATCAACATGTAGGACCATTGTTATACTGAACGAGAAGCATCCCTTATGCTAAGTGGCTGGACCCATCATAGGTACTCATCAAGAGTGCGACTGTGCCCTCCCTTTCTGCACCCCTCTTGCAATCATAGAATCTGTTTTATCGCTTCTAGCAATGAAAATCACACTATAAATGGAGGACAGCTGAATGAATGAAAGGTCCCCCTACTTCAGGTTGGGTCTCTGCTTAAATCCTTTAGCTCCCTCAACTTTAGTGCCAACTTTTACTTTTTATTTCCTGGCACTCCTGGTGGCATCACTGCCCAAACACCATGTAAATATGGTGAATCATGTAACTTAGAGTGCCCATCATCTTCGATAGTAGAGCCAGACACAATGATTCATAAACTATGGTTCCTTACCAGCTATATCTTCATAGAGATGTTTCTCCATCTAGGCCCTTTGGCATGTAAATGTAGGCACTTGGTTAACTTTATAGGAGGTCATTACAAACTCTTGGGCTTATTGTCAACATTTTAGACCCACTAATTGGGATTTAAAAAATGTAGTTAAAGAAGCTTTATTTCAACTTTTTACACCTTCTTTAGAATAAGTGTTCACCCATTTATCTGTATCACCTGCAGCTAAATCCAGCAGGCAGCCATTCATTCATACATTCAAAATGTCATTTTTTAATGAAAGTTTTGGGTTATAGGTGTAATTTTTTCCTATCTTCAAAGAATATCTAAACCAAGAACCAGATTTTTTAGATTTTTTCAGGCTCTTTTCCTTTATTTTATTATTATGATCCTACCAGCAACATACTTCCCGTGCTAGGGTGACCACGCTTATTATGTGTACTGAATCTATGGAGAATCCGCATTGTTACCATAGGACAGGTCTACAAACTCCTTTCCCTCCTCTTCTTTTCAATCTTCTTGATTATGTTTTGCTCTCTTAAAATGTTGTATTCTGTTAATACTAATACAGTCTTGCTGCTATCTGTGAGGTATGTGATTTACTGTAGTGACATGTTCATGAGTAAAACACATTTTAAAATTAAACATCTGATTTTTCTAGCCAGATCCACCCATGAATATGGTGAAGAAGTGACAGTGGTCAGCACCTTGCCTCCACCAGAGGTGCCAAGCTGCAGTGTCTATCCAGAAGAAGGTTCTGTACTGACCAGTTTCCGGATCTCCTGCCTTCCTCGTTGTGCTCAAACTGAGTCTTGTTCTAGAGATGATCGTATCTTCCTCACTTATTGTTTCTTCGCCAAGCCAAGTAGGTGATACCTACAAGAAATGTTTTTACAACTAATTTCCGTTCATCTTTTCTAGCCTTTGTGCGTGGTATACTGTTTAACATCTGTAAAGGACAGCATTATGGGGTTGATTTACTAGGCAACTAGGCTGTGAACTTCACCAGGGAAGCTGCACCTTGCAACAGAATTTGCTCTAGAGCTTAGTGAATGTGAGGTTTCACTTTGCAAAGAATACCCAATCACGTGCAAGGAAAATAAGAAAACAGAATTTTATGCTTGAACATGATTGGATGAAGGAAGTTAGCAAAGCATCACCTCATTTACTGAGCTCTTGGGAAATTTTCCTTGCCAAGCACGAATTGGCAAGGGAAATAACAGTTTATTAGACTTAATCAAACCCTATGGGGTTGATTTACTAAAAATGGAGCGTGCACTCTCCAGTTTTAGTAAATCAGCTCCTATATGTTTGAAATCTAGATTTGGCAAAGAAAGAAAAAAATGTATGTGCTGTTTTGCCTGATGTAAATATTCTGATCATTTAGGAATTAAAATACACGCACATGGGTTTTCTACCAGGAACAGTATCTATGTGGAGTTTATATGTGCCTTCCATGTGTGCGTGGGCTCTGGTTTCCTCTTACAACTAAAAAAAAACCCATAATTACATAACTTACATAAGTTAAATTCTTTCACTGAAAATGTTCCTGCTGTGTGTATGCACATTAGACTTTATATCCCTTTTGCCTGTGGGGACTTTTGTGAATTTTTAAGCTTTGCCTAAAAGGACAAAAATATAAATCTCAGGGCCCTATATCAAAACGGTGGTTTGCTCTCACAGATACCTTTCTTTTGCCCCCATGTTGTTAGTTTACTAAGTGCCTTGACAACTATGGTGTTACCTGTCAAGTAGGACATTTAGCATCAGAGCGGTCAGTACTCTGATAGGTGCAAAATGCTGATAAGAGGGCAGGTAACATGATTTTAACAGATAAAGAAATGGGCTGATCAGCACACTTAAACTGAAGATAGTATGGAGGGGTAAAATATTCTGGCAAAAGATACAAAAATTTCCCTCAACTGTCCCCCCCAAATAATTCTCCAAAAGACACATTTTAGCCCTCTTTTTTTATGCTATCTAGAAAATGCTTGTTCTGGTCCCTAAACATTATCTTGACATGAGCTATGTGTATCTGCAGAAATAATAATCATAATAGCCAAATCACAACTGCAGACAGTTCTCAGCAGTGGTTCTCAACCTGGGGTCGGGACCCCCTCGGGCGTCGAATGATGATTTGCCAGGGGTCACCAAATCCTGGGCTGTTCCTGAAGCCAGCACTGCTCTCCCACCCTTTTCGCAGGTGCCCAGCTGGGCTGTTCCTGGAGCCCGCAGCCACCCACTCAGCCTCTTCCTAGATGCCCATTTAGTTCACGGCATGCCTGGGGGGCAGAGACTAGAGGTCAGCTGACTGGTGAGGGATGTGAAGTGGGAGGGGCTGGAGGAGACCCTATCTCCTGATTTCGGCATAGGTGTCACTGCTACGAGACACCACAAAGTCGGAGATAAAGTGTAGCCGGAGACACAGTGAGTAACACTACCTGTGATTATAGTTGCCATTAAAAGTCCCCACTACAGTTCTCAGATCAGCAGATGACTTTGATCAAGAGCACCTAAGTTGGCTGATCAGAACTCCCCCCAGCACCGCCACTCATCCCATTCCCCCACCAAGGAGTAAGAGAAGGAATAAAAACAGAGAATATATGGAAGGGAGAGAAAAAGAGGGGGAGGAACAAAGAAAAAGGGAGAGAAAGAATAAGAAAAAGAACAAGAAATATGGCTAGAGAGAGGGATGAGGAAAAAAAACAAGAAATTAGCATAGAGAGAGATAAAAGGCAAAGAAAGGAGAACAAAGTGAGAGAGTGCTACATCCTAAAATGTACCATACGCGGTTTTAATATTGTACGAGCTGAAGGGACTCAGGGAGCGCTAAATGTACGTGGGTTAGGGGTGAAGATTACTTGTCTTACCTTGGGTGCTGACAACCCACGCTACGAAAAAAATTTTACTATTAGGGGTCCCCACAACTTGGGAAATTTTATCAAAGGGTCACGGCACTAGTAGGTTGAGAACCACTGGTCTACAGTGTAACCTGATTATCGTGCTACTTCCCTTTTTAAAGCGGTTCTGCACTCGTTTTTTTTTTTTTTTTGGGCTATATGCCAAGGGCATATAGCTCAATTGGGGGACTTACCTGTTCCATCTTCCATCTCGATCGCCGCCGGTTTTCCTCCGATAAAATTCTTTATCTTCTTCTTGTCTGCTGGGGTCCATCTTGCCTGTGGGCATGTGAAACCCCACAGGCACTTTAGATGGCCCAGCATGCACCGCCATTACTCGCGCGTGCGCAGTAACGGCACATCTGCCGACATCTCACGAGATTTCGGAAGATGTGTCCGAAATCTCGCGAGATTTCGGAAGATGTGGCCGAAATCTCGCGAGATTTCGGAAGATGCCCGCACTGACTCCTGGGATCAATGACACCAGATCCCAGGAGACAGTGCGGCGTGACGAGGATCCCCGCACAGACCCCGCCCACCCCCGAAGAGACAGAAGACAGGAAGTCATTAATTACAAGGTAAGTAAAAAAAAAAAAAAAACATTTCATTTAGTACTCTTTGCCTGATTTGGAAGGCAAAGAGATTTACTAAATGAAATGTGTGCCGAACCGCTTTAAATTGGGATAAGACAACACAACAGACACACCTGCATACATAATGCATACCATACAAACACAGGTCTTTGCAATTGACACTTTCAGTCCACATAGTCCCCTGACACTACTCGATGCCTACTTCCCAGCACTTACCCAGTACTTTCTTTTGTACCCTCTTTCCCACACATGTTCTGTGCTGCATCCTACTATTTCCTCCAGGCTTCATGGATCACACAGCTGTGGAGACAACAAAATTGATTTACTAATGGCAAATAAGCTGTTTACCTTCCAAGTATAATTTTACTTTGCAAGTGAATTTCCCCCAGAGCTTAGTATATGGGGTGAAGTTTCACTTTGCAAAGAATACCAAAACACATTCAAGGAAAATAAAAAAACACAGCATTTTTGCTTGCACATGATTGGATGATGGAAGCCAGCTGAGCTTCACCTCATTCGCCAAGCTCTGCCAAGCAAAGTGCAGCTTCCCTTGCAAAGTGAACAAGCCATTTGCCTTTAATAAATCAACCCTAATGAAAGAAGGGAAGAAATAATACTAGGGGTGGGAATAATTGCCTTGTTTACTTACTCTACGATATCTGAAGTAAGCATAGACTCTCTAAGTCAGGCCAGCTCCAAGCACTTTCATTTTTGAGCGTTAGAGTTTTCATTTGCCTTTAGATTTTTACTCTTTGTCCTTTTTGAACATAAGAAAAGACTTCCGTCTTCTTCAGTGAGTCTGCGTTGGCTGGCAGCAGTGCTGATATTGTCTCTCTCCTATTTCTGCGCACTTTGCAATTTACAAAGAACAGCTTATAATGATGCTTCAGCTGGCCTCACTGATGAAGTAGAGGAAATCTCCAGATTGCACTAGCAAAGCTATAAAACAGATTTCTCATCAACTAGGCTTCCTCCAGTGGTTGCTAAGGATTCCTTGATCTGTGGCTGTTTGACCTCCCATTTGATGGTGTCTGCATAGCTGTAGCACCATCACCACTTGGCAAAGCCAGCAGCATGACACCAATTACAATTTAGCTGTCTGTAAGGGTTTCATTCTATGGAAACAAGTGTATTAACGCTTTCATCTTCTCAAATTTCCAGTTCCACCCAGTGTCAGGCTGCCGATGCCTCTGTGTAGCATGGACCACTAGAGGAAAAAGTCAGCACTTGGGGTAACATTAACTAGCGATCTTCCTTTATTGAAATAACATGCATAACAGCTGTAAAACAGCCAACGTGTTTCGTCCTACAGGCCTTAACCACTTTAGCTCTGGAAGATTTACCCCCTTCATGACCAGGCCATTTTTTGCGATACGGCAGTGCAATATTTTAACTAACAATTGCGGGGCCGTGTGACGATGTACCCACATAAAATATATGTCCTTTTTTTTCCAAAAATAGAGGTTTCTTTTGGTGCTATTTGATCACCTCTGGGGGTTTTATATTTTGTGCTATAAACAAAAAAAGACCAACAATTTTGAAAAAAATAACTATATTTTTTACTTTCTGCTATAAAACATATCCAATAAAAAAAATTGAAAAAATCTAATTATTTCATCAATGTAGGCTGCTACATATTTTTGGTAAAAAAAATCCTTATAAGCCTATATTGATCGGTTTTGCGCCAAAGTCGTAGCGTCTAGAAAGTATGGGATATTTTTAGTTATTTATTATTTAATCTTTACTAGTAATGGGGGCGATCAGCAACTTATAGCGGGACTGCAATATTGTGGCAGACAAATCAGTGACACTTTTGACACTTTTTGGGGACCAATGACACTGATACAGTGATCAGCGCTAAAAAAAAAATATGTACTTTCACTGTCCTAATGAAACTGTCAGGGAAGGGGTTAACATCAGGGGCAATCAAAGGGTTAAATGTGTTCCTAGCCAGTGCTTGTGTACTATGGGAGAGGTGCTTTTACTAAGGGAAGGCATAGATCCGTGTTCCTGCTTTGCAGGAACACAGGATCAATGCCTTTGCTACTGACAGAACAAGGCGATCTGCCTTGTTTACATAGGCAGATCGCCGTTTTGCCTGTGTACTGAACAATTGGCGGATGCCGGGTAACATCGAGTCTGCGGTATCTGTCGCTGGGCTCCCGCTGTGTTTGATCACAGCAGGAGCAGGCCGGCGGCGGCCCTTGCACGCACCCCAGACCCGAAAGTGTCAGATCACCTACTAGGTACATAGTCTGGAGCAGAGTGGCCGCCCTGCCTCAGTATATCTACGGTGGGCGGTCCGCAAGTGGTTAATCAAAGCCTGGTGGCTGAAACGTGTTGGCTAGTTTAAAGTTGTTATGCATGTTATTTCAATAAAGGAAAACCGCTAGTTGATGTTACCCCTTTTGCTGACTTTTTCCTATAGTGATCCAAGGGTGGCATTCTGACCACCACTGTAAGGGGCATTTTTGCCATTTACCCTGATGGATTGATTTTAAAAGTTTTCTCTGAGACCTGAAAATTATCTCAGGGTTCCTCTGGGGGTAAGAAAGTTGAGAAATGGCACTCTTAAAAAAAAAAAAAAACGCAATAAAAATGGCATGAGTATCTTCAGCATAGACTAGGGTGACCAAATAATGTTGTGATTTATAAAATGTCAAAGCAAATTTGAATAATAATATGCTACAATAGTAAAAAAAAAAAAAAAAAAAGAACCCTGAAAATGATGACTCTGAACTAGATACATTGAACAGTTTACTTGAGCTCAGTCATGAAGATACTTGTCACCTAAACAAATTGCAAATCTCCTTTATATCAGCAAAATTAAGATTTTGGAGATAGCTTTAAAAAAAACTGCTTAATAAGCACAATGTTTCTTTAAATGTCACATGGAACCAGGAGAATTCTGAATAGAGTTCTCTATTTTTGAGTTGTGACCTTTTGTCCACAGCCACAAACACATTAGGTTAACAGAAGTCACAGAGTGGGTCAAGATGCAAGTACAATAATCTACAACAGTTAATTGACTGATGATTTACATCTATCTATTTTAGACATGTGCAATTCGTTTTTTTTTTTTTTCGTTTTTCGTTTTTTTTCGTTATATTCGTTCATTCGTTATCTTACGAATGAACGAACGATTCGGTAAAAATGTTAACGAATAACGAATCGTTCGAGTCGAAGGAATCCGAAAACAACGAAAATCCGAAAAAAAAACAAATTAGAAACAACGAATCTACGAAAGAAGAAAATCCGAAAAAAAAAAAACAGGAACAACGAAAATCAAAATGAACGAAAAAATTCGTACATTCGTAACTTTTTTTTTTATGTTTAATTGGTAATTTTCCGTGTCCCTTACAATGGCGCTGCTTAACGTGCCTCGAATGGATTGAACAAAAAAATTCGTACATTCGTAACTTTTTTATTTTTTTTTTCGATTCGTAATTTTCCGTGTCTCTTACAATGGCGCTGCTTAACGTGCTTCGAATGGATTGAACGAAAAAATTCGTACATTCATAACTTTTTCTTCGATTCGTAATTTTCGTGTCTCTTAAAATGTAATAGCATACACATTACATAAAATTATGAATTATGCTCCGATTACGAATCTACGAATGTTACGAATGTTACGAATGTACGAATAAATACGAATGCGTCCGAATTTCGAATAAACGAATAAACGAAAATTAAACTAACGGAAAAACGAATCAACGAAAAATTAACTCTAACGAAAATACGAATCGTTACGAATACGAACACCGACGACTTACGAATTTACGAATCGTTACAAATACGAACACCGACGGCGTACGAATTTCCGAATTGTTACGAAGACGAACACCGACGACGTACGAATTTCCGAATCGTTCCGAATCAACGGAAACGAAAAAAACTAAACGAAAATAAACAAATTTTTTTGTTGTGCACATGTCTAATCTATTTCAAGATAAATCAGGTTAGACTGGCATATTAAGCTCTGTGGATTTACATTAAGAATGATTGAATTTTTTAAAATGCACATCTGCACTTCCTTAGTCTAGCATCATTATAGGATGCAAACCCCTCTGCAACAGGGGAGCTAAGGGTCATATCAAATATAGGTTTGTAACCACAGGGATGTAATCCTAAATTAGTGCTTACAATGACAAATGTATTTCTGACCAAAAGATGGATTACTTCAATATAGACTCATTTGGCTGCCATGGGTCCCAAGAGAGGAGCCGGGTTCCATACCTATTCTCCTGTCTGTTAAGTGGCGAGAGAGAGATCCAGTACTTGACTTAAATCTAAAAGGGCAAAACGTCACTGGCACATCATGTGCAACAAACAAAAGGGACATTTATTGTCACAAGGTACTATGCAACATGTCGGGGACACTGAGGATTTAACTTCGTACACACAATGAAATTTTCAGACGAATGATCGTGTGTTTTTTTTTTTTTTTTGCATGCTAGTCTCCTAGTCTCCATATCGATCATGAAGAGGTTACAAGAGTTACGAAAATTTTCATACAACAGAATAAAAATTTGAAAAAGATGTAATGAATTTGTATTGTAATTTTCAAAACAATTTTCGTGTTTGTCCCTTCGGATAATGTCGGACTAAAGCTATATATTAATGGTCAGATTCAGGGCTGGCCCAAGACCCCCCAAAAAATCAGGCCCACTGACAGTCCCCCACATCCATTATTTTATATCATAAAAATTAAAATTAAAATTAAATTAATCAGGAAGTTTGATTTACATGCAACAGCACCTTGTCTATATGCAAAATATGACATACCATAATGTTCAATTCCAAGGAGCGGGCTAGGGCAGTATAGGGGCAGGCTAGGGAAGTATATAGACAGGCTAGGGTAGTATAGGGGCGGGCTAGGGAAGTATAGGGGCAGGCTAGGGAAGTATATAGACAGGCTAGGGTAGTATATAGACAGGTTAGGGTAGTATATGGACAGGCTAGAGTAGTAAATGTGCACGCTAGGGTAGTATTTGGACAGGCTAAGGTAGTATATAGACATGCTAGGGTAGTATATAGACATGCTAGGGTAGTATATAGACAGGCTAGGGTAGTATATAGACAGGCTAGGGTAGTGTTTGGACAGGCTAGGGTAGTATTTGGACAGGATAGGGTAGTATATGGGCAGGCTAGGGTAGTATATAGGCAGGCTAGGGTAGTAAATGGACAGGCTAGGGCAGTATAGGGGCAGGCTGGGGTAGTATATAGAGCTAGGGTAGTATATAGACAGGCTAGGGCAGTATATAGGCAGGCTATGATAGTAAATGAACAGGCTAGGGCAGTATAGGGGCAGGCTGGGGTAGTATATAGAGAGGCTAGGGTAGTATATAGACAGGCTAGGGCAGTATACGCAAAACTGCTGGGAAAAAAATCTTGGTCGTCAATTTGCTGGGTAAATTAGAAGGAGAGGCGGCCGTGGTTCAACTTGCTGCCCCTCTCAAAGTACTGCCTGGGTCCAATGGACCCACTGGGACCCATGGTAGGGCTGGCCCTGGTCAGATTATCGTAAGATCGCTTAGAAAGTGATATTTTGCATCGATAATCTCATTGTGTGTACGAAGCTTTTGACATGTGCACGCAGAAAATTTTCGGTTAGTGTCGGATGCATTTGTTCATTGAAGAATTTTGTTTTGTCATATTGATTATGTTTACCCGATTTGTTTTCAGGAGTTTTTTTGGTATCTTGGTAGCAAAATGTTGCACTTTTTTACGAAAGATTGCTATATATTTGATAAATTATTGAATCAGATGGATTCCCATCGAAAGGATTCAATATTTTCAGATGTTAGTCCAATCCACTGAGAGAAATCGCATGACCTCATTGGACAATATCAACTGGCATCATGTGCATCCGAATTAATGATTGGAACGAAATTCGTATCTGTTTGTTATCCGAATCCAAATAATCAAATGAATTTGAAAATTTAATTAATTTCCGCATGGGCCCAAACTACTATCACATCATGTGACGTCATCCAAAAGAAACAAATGAAACGGATGCATTTGTTCATTTCGTTATACATTTTTTTGTTGACATTCATTACTATGTTCATTCGGGGATTCGTATAGATCCAAATCTCCAAAAATAAAAACTTTCATCCAAAAAACAAATTGAAGCAAATGCCAATGTCCATGTTTCCTGAGGAAGGGGTCCTCAGTGTCCCGAAATGTTGCTTATTTCTTAGTGACTATTGTTTGTTATACAGTGTGTGCTGGTGATGTTCTGCATTTTTGATTTGGTCCGTGTGACGCCACCATCGTTCGTTACCTTAGCACCCATCCTTATATAAGTTTTTACTGCTCCAAGGAGTGCACTAAATAAAACAGATTTCCAGTACTGGCTCTGACTTTTATTAAGAATTTTGTTATTAAAGCTCCTACACACACAAACAAAAAAAATTTTACAAATGTTTCTTTTCCTATTTGTTGTAGAATCGCAGCTGTACTGTGGCCCAAATGGAGAACTCCCTTCTGTATATTTACCACTCGGAGAAGAAAAAAATGACTTTGTTCTAAATATCACTGTTACTGTCAGCAACAACTTTGCTGAACTTGTCGGCACCACCGTCAATGTTAAGGTGCGAGGTTAATTTATAATGTATGAATTAAAGTGGTATAAACCCAAAACCAAATTTTAAATATAAAATAGTAGCTTTCCAATTATTAGATATGGTGGCTGCATTCGTTTTCCTTTTTTGGCTTTTCCTCCTATGTGCTAGTTTGCATTGCATACTAGCACAGTATGAAATACTTACCTTAACCTCCCTGGTGGTTTTCCAGAGTGTGGCTCGGGGTTAAATTTCAGTAACATTAGCGGTAACCCAGAGCCACACTGGACTGCATTGCTGGATCCTGGTGCAGTGTACTTACCTTGTCCCCAGGATCCTGCGATTGTCCCCCTGCTGTGTCTGCGGGCTCCGTCCTTCTCCAGGTGCCACTGTGTGACGGCTCCGTTAGCTGCGAGCGTGGGGGGGGGGGAGTCCGGCGGTAAATTCAAAAAGTTCAAAGTTCATAACACATACAGTACACTGTAATCTTATAGATTACATTACTGTATGAAATAATTTCACATCCCTTTTGTCCCTAGTGCTTTGTCCAGTGCCCTGCATGCAGTATTATATATATATATATATATATATATATATATATATATATATATATATATATATATATACTGTTCTTTCTGCCTGGAAACTTGAGATTGTCCATAGCAACCACAAAGTGTCCCTTTACATCAAAAGTGGTTTTAGAACAGCTAGAAAACAGCGATAGTAAATTAGAACACTTACAGAATTGAGTCATAGTGAATTGTGGGGAAATTAATTTTATTATTATTATATATTTTTTTTACAATTGTTTATAGTTATTTATTATATTATAATTTATGATTGCGTGTTTCAAACTTTTTCATTCCCGGGATGTCTACTAGACTCTTGTTTGGACATATATAAGTGTGTTATTACTAAGAAGTACAGGCCTACAATATAAAACGCCAAATGAATGGACTTACATTTTGATTTATTTTGTGATTTATTTATCTACCTGTTTTTTTTTTCTTTTCACAGGTTACATATGGAGAAAGTGACCCTGAGAGTCTAACATCGTTCCTTTCTGATAGGTCAGCCAGCATTTTAAAGGATGGGAGTAAAAGCAGATCACTAATTCAGCTGTATAAATCAGTGTCTTCTGTCTTGAATCAGGAAGTCCCTGGAGACAATGGCAATAGATCACTAAACAAAGACAACAAAAAAGAGGTTTGGTCAATTTTCACCCAATTATAACGCCACATCTATGTTACATAGTAGGTGAGGCTGAAAAAAGACACAAGTCCATCAAGTCTAACCTATGTGTGTGATTAGATGTCAGTATTACATTGTATATCCCTGTATGTTGTGGTTGTTCAGGTGCTTATCTAATAGTTTCTTGAAACTATCGATTCTCCCCGCTGAGACCACCGCCTGTGGAAGGGAATTCTACATCCTTGCCGCTCTTACAGTAAAGAACCCTCTATGTAGTTTAAGGTTAAACCTCTTTTCTTTTAATTTTAATGAGTGATCACGTGTCTTGTTAAACTCCCTTCCGCGAAAAAGTTTTATCCCTATTGTGGGGTCACCAGTACGGTATTTGTAAATTGAAATCATATCCCCTCTCAAGCGTTTCTTCTCCAGAGTGAATCAGTTCAGTGCTCGCAACCTTTCCTCATAACTAATATCCTCCAGACCCTTTATTAGCTATGTTGCCCTTATTTGTACTCGCTCCATTTCCAGTACATCCTTCCTGAGGACTGGTGCGACCAGACCAGAGTCTTGTAGAGCGGGAGAATTATCGTTTTATCTCTGGAGTTAATCCCCCTTTTAATGCATGACAATATTCTGTTTGCTTTGTTAGCAGCAGCTTGGCATTGCTTGCCATTGCTGAGCCTTTCATCTACTAGGACCCCCAGATGCTTTTCCATCCTAGATTTCCCCAGAGGTTCACCCCCCCCCCCCCCAGTGTATAGATTGCATTCATATTTTTGCCACCCAAATGGATTATTTAAATTCTTCTACATTAAACCTCATTTTTGCAAAGTTTCCACATCCTGCAGAGAATTTATTGCCCTGCTTAGCTTAGTATCGTCCGCAAATACAGAGATTGAACTGTTTACCCCATCTTCCAGATCGTTTATGAACAAATTAAATAGGATTAGTCCCAGCACAGAATACTGTGGGACCCCACTACCCACCCCAGACCATTCTGAGTACTCCCCATTTATCACCACCCTCTGAACTCACCCTTGTAGCCAGTTTTCAATCCATGTACTCACCCTATGGTCCATGCCAACGGACCTTATTTTGTACAGTAAACGTTTATGTGGAACTGTGTCAAATGATTTTGCAAAATCCAGATACACCACATCTACGGGTCTTCCTTTATCTAGATGGCAACTCACCTCCTCATAGAAGGTTAATAGATTGGTTTGGCAAAAATGATTCTTCATGAATCCATGCTGATTACTGCTAATGATACCGTTCTCATTACTAAAATCTTGTAAATAGTCCCTTATCATCCCCTCCAAGAGCTTGCATACTATTGATGTTAGACTAAATGGTCTGTAATTCCCAGGGATGTATTTTGGGCTCTTTTTAACCACCTGATTACTTTGCACTTAAACCCCCCCTCCTGCCCAGACCAATTTTCAGCTTTTGGCGCTGACGCACTTAGAATGACAATTGCGCGGTCATACAACACTGTACCCAAATGAAATTTTTACCAATTTTTCCCCACAAATAGAGCTGTCTTTTGGTGGTATTTAATCACAGCTGGGGTTTTTATTTTTTGCTAAACAAATAAAAAAAGATGGAAAATTAAAAATAAAAATAAAATCATGTTTAATAGTTTGTTATAAAATTTTGCAAAAGGGTAATTTTTCTGCTTCATTGATATGCGCTGATGAGGCGGCACTGGTGGGCACTGATAGGTGGCACTGGTGGGCACTGATAGGCTGCACTGGTGGGCACTGATAGGCTGCACTGGTGGGGACAGATAAGTCGGTACTGATGGGCACAGCAAAGATGGCACGGATGGGCACGGATGGGTGGCACGGATGGGTGGCACAGATGGGCACTGATGGGCACTGGCACTGATGGGCACTGATAGATGGCACTGATAGGTGGCACTGATAGATGGCACTGATGGGCACTGATAGGTGGCACTGATGGGCACTGATAGGTGGCACTGGGCACTGGTAGGGGACACTGATGAGCACTGGTAGGGGACACTGATGAGCACTGGTAGGTGACACTGATGTGCAGCACTGGCACTGTGGGCACTGACATATGGCACTGTGGGCACTGACAGGTGGCACTGGGGGCACTGACAGATGGCACTGACAGATGGCACTGGGGGCACTGACAGATGGCACTGGGGGCACTGACAGGTGGCACTGTGGGCACTTTTATTATTTACAGGAGGGCACCATGGACCCTTGGCATATTGCAGTGAGAGGGACTGATGTTCCCTCTCGGAATCGACCCCTTACTCGGATCTGTGATCCGGCGAGTCTCACAGACTCGCGGATCACAGAGCGCGCCGCGCGCACCCTTCAGGGGGCGCGCAGGCAGCTCGTTGCCGGGACGACGTCAATAGACGTCGTCCCGGCACAACAGATCCGCGCTGTAGCCGTCATTTGGCTATGGCGCGGATCTCAGGCGGTTAAATATTGGTGCTACATTGGCTTTTCTCCAATCAGCTGGTACCATTCCAGTCAGTGGACTGTCAGTAAAAATTAGGAACAATGGTCTGGCAATTACCTCTGTCCTCTGTTAACCATAGAGGTGCTTCCTGTGATGTGTCATAAGGATAAACACTGCTGTTTTGGTTACTGAAGCCCCCCGATTCCCTTGTGAAGACTGACCAGAAGAATAAATTCAATACCTTTGCCATCTCCCCATCCGTTGTAACCAGATGTCCTTCCTCATTCTTTATGGGGCCAATATGGTAAAGAATTTCTTGTGATTTTTTTTTACTCTCCTCCACTATGTGTCTTTCATATTCTATCTTAGCCCTAATTGCACCCTTACATTTCTTGTTGCATTCTTTATAAAGTCTGAATGTTGATGATGATCTCTCCACTATGTATTTTTTGAAGGCCTTCTCCTTTGCTTTTATATGCATTTTTATATTGGAGTTAAGCCATCCAGGACTTTTATTTGCTCTTTTAAATTTATTACCCAATGGGATGCATTGGCTAATGCCCTTATTTACTATGCTCTTAAAGCAAACCCATCTCTCCTCCGTATTCCTTGTTCCTAAGATTTTATCCCAATTTATGCCTTCTAGCAAGGTTCGTAGTTTAGGGAAGTTGGCTCTTTTGAAATTCAGTGTCTTTGTATTCCCCTTATGTTTCCTATTTGTGTGATTTATACTGAAGCCAATTGACCTGTGATCGCTGTTTCCTAAATTGCCCCGTATATCCACATCCGTGATCAGGTCTGTATCGTTGGTAATCAGTAGATCCAGTAACGCTTTATTTCTAGTTGGTGCGTCTACCATTTGACCCATGAAATTGTCCTGCAAGACATTTAGGTATTGGCGAGCCTTAGACAAATGCGTGGTTCCCTCCGCCCAGTCTATGTCTGGATAATTAAAATCCCCCATTATGATAAAACTTCCCATCCTTGCTGCTAATCCAAATTGTGATAGGAGATTCGTCTCCCCCTCCTCTCTCAGGTTTGGGGGCCTATAGCATACTCCCAGTATTTTTATCCCCTTAGCTTCATTCCTTTGGAGCTCTACCCATAAGGATTCCACCTCCTCCCTAGCTCCCTTAGTGATGTCATCTCTCACATTCACTTGTACATTAGTCTTGCTATATAGGCATACCCCTCCCCCTTTTTTACCCTCTCTATCCTTGCGATAAAGGGTATACCCTTGAATGGTTGCCAGCCAATCATGAGAGCTGTTGAACCAGGTCTCTGAAATTCCCACAAAATCCAAATCCTTCTTTTTACAACAGTATCTCTAGTTCTCCCATCTTGTCCGCCAGGCTCCTGGCATTGGTGAACATGCCTCGTAGTTTAGACCGGTCGCATACTATCCTCTTATTGGGTGTTCCGAGATTGCAACTAGGACTTGTTACTATACTTGGGTTTATGTGCTTTAGTCAACCTGCCACTAATACCCCCAATACTACCCTCTGGAATATTTTCGGGGCTGACTGTCTCTACCTCTGGGCCCTTCCCCCGTCGCCTAGTTTAAAAACCCCTCTAACTTTTTGGCCATCTTTACTCCCAGCTGATCTGCACCCTCCTCATTTAGGTGCAGTCCATCCAGGTGATCGACTGAGAAGCCGGCCCAGTCCTCCAGGAACCCGAACCCCTCATTACTACACCAGCTCATCAGCCACTTGTTTACTTCTCTAATCTCCCTCTGCCTTTCTGGTGTGGCTCGATGTACCGGTAGTATTCCTGAGAATACTACCTTGGAGGTCCTTTTCCTCAATTTAGCTCCTAAGTCCTTAAAACCATTCTTTAGGACACTCCATCTGACTCTGACTTTGTCATTGGTGCCAACTTGCACCATGACAGCCGGGTCTTCCCCAGCCCCTCCCAGTAGTCTGTCCACCAGATCCGTGATGTGCCGAACCCGAGTGCCCGGTAGACAACATACAGTTCAGCGCTTCAGGTCTTTGTTACAGATTGCCCTCTCTGTCCTTCTAAGAATTGAGTCCCCTACCACCAGAATCTGTCTTTCCTTTCCCTTCGCTTCCCCCCCACTCTCACTGGAGTTCTTCCCCCGGCAGCTAAGAGAGTCCCTCAGCTCCAGCAGTGCTGGTCCCTGACTGGTTTCACCAATGTCACTCAATTGAGTGTACTTATTGGGATGCTCCATCCCTGTATTGGCCTCCCTGGCACTTCCCCCTCTACCCTTCCTGACTGTCACCCATCTAATCTTTTCTAGTTCCTGCACATCTTTGTCTCCACCCACCTCTGTGCTGGCCCTTTCCGGCACTTGCCGAGTACGTTCCCGGCTCTCCTTTGGTATGGAGGGTCTTCTCAGTGCTGACAGTTGCTTCCCCAGATTCAGAACCTGGGCTTCCAGGGAAATAATGTGCTTACATTTTGCACAGCAGTATTCGCCATTGATTGGATGATCAAGGAACACATATATGCTGCAAGATGTACACCGAGTTGCATCTCCACACCGGCCGGGCATCGCACCTATTAATTTAATGAGGATTGGGGATTATACCCTGTCCAAATTACCTAACAACTAGCTTCCTTGCACTAATACTCAACAAGAGAAAACACAGGTACTCACAGACCCACGTCCACGTGTTAAAAGGCTGCAAGGAAAAGCCCCAAAAAGAACCTAAAATACAACACAGCAATCACCACCAGCAGCCAAAAGCAAAACTTGTTCACTCTCCACTCAAGGTCCCCACTCAAGCCTCCAACCAACAAGTCTGGTGTCAATGTTTATGTATTCAATAATTAGCTGCAAGCAGAAGGGAACTAACTCCATGGTCACATTGTTTTTAAAGGGTATAGATAGGATAATATTTTCTAAATATTATTTTACTTTAAAGTCCTTTTTATTAAATTTAGGAACAAGAACATAAGACAAAACATCCAAAAACACAGCTAGTATTCCTGAAATATGAAAAAACATAAAAAAATAAAAAAATAAATCCCCTTAGGGATTCCAAATACCCCACAATATACTAATAATTACCAACATACATCGCATAAAAAGGTAAAAAAGATAAAAAAAGAAAAACGACAAATCCTTATCTTCAAAACACGGTTACCTTTTCCTATCTTCCTCCTCACTACATTCAAAAAACCCTCCCAGCTTCTCCATCTATAATAATAATTGAATGTGATTAGCCTTAATATAGTAGGGTTTCTCTGGTAGGCTCACCCAAACAATGGATAGTGGCGCTGTTCAGGGTGGACATAAAAAGTGTGCTAAAAAAGTTGGTTGCTAGACAAGATATTAATGTATACTGGGTACAAAAGAAGAAACTATGTATATATATGAACAGTATAACAATCCTGTGCAGAAGTGGGTCCTCCGCACTCAAATATACCCAAGTAGGTTGTTGCAAATAAAAAAATATAATTAGAGGTGACTTCAGTGCGATGATGCTGATAAAAATTGATATCTGTGAATATATTACTGCAAATATATAAGCAAATCAGAAATATAAATCAATGGTAAAAATAATTAAAGTGACTCCGTGAAGTAAAAAATAATAATATACATACATATATATATATATTAAGAGGTGACTTCAGTGCGATGATGCTGATAAAATTGATATCTGTGAATATATTACTGCAAATATATAAACATATCAGAAATATAAATCAATGGTAAAATAATTAAAGTGACTCCTTGAAGTAAGAAATAATATGTAAAAAAATGACGTAAAAAATGTATTATATATAGAGATATATATGTGATAGGTGAATGTTTAAAGTCCAGATAAATCGTAATCTTGATTAGGCTAATTTAATAGTTCAAGTGCTTGGTTCCGTGTATAATCGATCAGAGTTTTAAATAAAATAAAATAAAATCTTTGAAGTTTGTCCCAGATAAAAAATGATGAAATATTAAAGAATTGTTGATGTCCTGTGTAGTCCTTAAAGCTCAAGGCTTCTGTAGCATATGATTTGAACAAAGCATACGGATGAATGGTAACCGGTGATATTTTCAGTGCTCCCCTCCTTCCGCAGAGTGACCCCTAATGTGCAAACACTCACCAGAGTGCCTAACCCCTGCAGGGGTGATAGGCATGTAATATCCTCAATAGTTTCTTCTATTGAGGATAGTTTCTTCTTTTGTACCCAGTATACATTAATATCTTGTCTAGCAACCAACTTTTTTAGCACACTTTTTATGTCCACCCTGAACAGCGCCACTATACCTTATTTTATCATATTCATTTTATTACATACTTTTCTGGGAGGCTGCAGTTCTATTCCTAAGCGTGGATTCTTTAGTATTTTTCACCCAAACAATGGTCCATGTTAATGTTTTCTTGTTTCCTATCAGATGCGAGAAGTAATGTTAACGGCGCTCTCTACTGTTAATGTCACGTCACTACACACAGCTCTGGAGATGTCCGAGGTGCTGAAAGACATTACAGTGAAAAGTGAAGAACTGTCTTCCTCAGCTCAGGTTAGGATTACCCATAATCCAGTGTACTCACACCAGTATTTTTACACTGCTTGAAAACATTAGCGTTATACAAATGTTACAACAGTTTTAACCCATTTTTTTTTTTTTTTTTAACAGAGGAGTTTTTTAACCCATTTTTATTTCTCACACTGGATGTTTGGTAGTGACTGAAAAAACAGTTGTCTGTTCATAGCGATCAGACTGTTTCCTTTATGTTTCCAGTGCAGGTTAAAGTGGAGTTCAAGCCTAAATCACAACAATAGCTTTATTTATAGATGACCGCACCCCCATATTTTTTTTTTTTTTGTAATTTTGTATTTCTGTCTTTAGTCTGCACTTCTGTCCTACCTCACCGCGGCGTGTTACGTCATTTCCACTTTTCCATTGGCTCCTGGGATAGCTGTGTTATCAATCCCAGGAGTCGATGGGCATCCCCCACAGCTAACATCACATTATTTTGCACCACCGCAATTCCTTACCACTGCGCAAGTGTGAGATCAGGAGGTGCATGCTGGGTAGCCAGCTGCACATAATCCCGGAAGAGAGCACCAGCAGGCTTCAAATGCCCACAGTCATGATGGCTGCATGCTAAATCAGGAGCATATAGTGAGTAATCAGTGCTGCACAAATAATAGCAACAGCACAATAGACAACACATGCTGATTTGTACTTCATGAGCGGTGACTGTCACGGGGTAATAAAAAAAAAAGTCAGAAACTCAGTATTAATTTAAAAAAATTTATGTGGGAGAAAATGAAAATTGGAATGTTAGGTAAATTTTTTAAAATAACATCTGAATGCATGCTCACACGTCAAAGTGTGTTTACTGGTGTATGTAATGTTTTATGAAGGTGGAAGCCATGTCTGTACTGAGGGATGTCAGCCAATCCCTATTAACAATAAGCAATGAACAAGACCATGCAAAGGAAACAGCAGCAACGTATCTGTTTAGTGCTATGAGTAATGTGCTGGAAGCTACTGCAAAAAATGACAGTGACCCCATAAGCAAGGTAAGTCTCGTATTGGAATTTAGATAAATACAAGCTGATTGAGGAATCTTATGAAAGAATAATTTGATTTAGAATGTAGAGCAGTCCCATGCAGAAAATATGGTCAGTTAGTGAACTCCTAGAGCTATTCAGAAAACATTCAACTAAGTTAATCTTTAATTTGAATGTTCCATGTATAAGGCCTTACAGCCCTACAAATTGCTTTAGTTATAGAACAATGATCTCTCCTTTATGGCAATACATTTTGCTTGTTGTTTTTACTTTTGTGCCTTCATATACTATAGTGAGTGGCTCTGAAAAGCAGCAGCTGATCTTTTGTTTGCTAATAAAGAAGCTTGTTTGTGGTTGAACCATTATCCAGTACTAAGCGGTGTTCCCTAAAGTAACAGCATATGGGGTACAAATGAGAAACAAAATTGGTCCATCTTGGACCAATTTAAAGTGATATTAAAGTTTTTTTTTATTCATTTAAAAAAACAAACAAAAAAATCAAACCCGTCATGCTTACCTGATTCCCTGATTATCAGCGTGCTTTCTGCGTGAGGAAAGGAATGCTGATAACTGGCTTGTGTTTACATCATGATAAGCTGTAATTGGACACAGCTGATCACATGGTAAATGGCTGCTGTGATTGGCCCTTTACCCTGATCTGTGATCAGCTGTGTCCTAAGGGCACAGCGATCACAGAGGGTGCCACTCTTGATCACAAGAGGACATCATATGACACCCTCTCAGAACTGGCTGGCCGCACTGTAGCCGTCATTCTGCTATAGCGCAGTCAGCAAGTGGTTAATGAGTTTTCCTAAAAAAAAAATATATATATTTTTTTTGCAGTAATCGCCTCACATTCAATATTTTATTTAGCTGAGTTGACTCTCCTATTATCTCATGCAATATTTCTGAAAAATTTGTCAAATGACATTCATATTGGATGTGGAATTGACCCCATTGTCCTGGATGACAAGTACAATTTCAGCAGCATGCAAGTTAAATTTATAGACTTTAACATTTTGTGTAGAACAGTTTTTAGATCAACTCAAATCTCTACAGATAGACAATGATTTTGCCTATTGATCAAGATGTGTAACCTAACAATATGCTCTTGCCATGCAGAGGGCAGTCTCACAGACATTACTGAGTGCAGTGGAGAACCTGCAGAGTGCTTTACTTATAGGAAAATTTCCCGACAATGAGCCTACAGTACTGGTGGCTCCATCTGCTACCATGTATATAAACAGGTGAGTCCATTAATACCCCCAGTTCATATTTGTACGGCATGATAACTATTTTTGTAGAAGAAATACTCCATTAGAAGTACTCATATATTAATGATAACATTGCACATTTTATCCTTGAGGTCAGCCAGTGTGACACTCCTGCATACCCCTATTATAATAATTAAGATGTAATTAATACACCTAATATTATTATTATTATTATTTATTATTATTACTATTATTGAGGTCAGCCAGTGTGACACTCCTGCATACACCTATTATTATAATAGTTAAGATTTAATTAATTAATACACCTATTATAATACTTAAGATTTCATTAATAATTAAGGCCCATAAAGAAGAAATGCAAAAACTGCTTTTTTATGGGATTCAGTGACAACTCAGTGATAATTCAATACTTAAGCCCATAACTTATTCAATTAAATATTGTAAAGGTGAAATAGAAGGCTATACAAAATAATATCTGTATAGCTCTCTCAACGAACAGCACAATGATACAGAAACCACATCTCCCAGTGTATGCGGTCAATGCATGATTGTTTCTATTGTCCCTTGCATGAGTGCTGGACATTTATACAAGTCAATTTTCTTCTCATTATGTGAAATTTTCTATGAGTGGACCTAGCTTTTCTAACCAGAATCCTGTGTCTATTATTTATTTTATTTTGTTTATTACAGAAACTTATATAGCGCTGTCAATTTACGCAGCACTTTATATATATATATATATATATATATATTGTACATTCACATCAGTCCCTGCCTTCAAGAAGCTTTCAATCTAAGGTCCCTAACTCACATTCATACATACTAGGGCCAATTTAGACAGGAGCCAATTAACCTACCAACATGTCTTTGGAGTGTGGGAGGAAACCGGAGTACTCAGGGGATACCCACTCAGGTACAGGGAGAACATGTAGATTCCATGCAGGTAGTGTCATGGTTGGGATTTGAACTAATAAATAGTTAAATAACTATCTAATCTAAAAAACATTGTAGACAGATAGGGGTTGATTTACTAACGGCAAAATTTACAAGTGCAGTTACACTCTTTTTTTCTTAGTAAATGTAAATGTGGTGAAGCTTCACATTGTAAAGACTACACAATGAGGTGCAAAAAAAAAAGAAAAATTAAAAGAAGCATTTTTATTTGCATTTGATTGGATAATGGAAATCCACAGAGCTTTACCACATTTATTAAACTCTGGGGAAAATGAGTGGAACTGCACTTGCAAAGTGCACTGTTCATTTCACTGTTCATGAATGGCACAACAAAGGGCCTCAGGATCTCCTCACAGTATCTCTGTGCATTCAAAACGCCATCAATAAAATGCACCATGTGTTAGTTGTTCATAGCATATGCCTGCCCATACCATAACCCCACCGCCACCATGGGCCACTCAATCAACAATGTTGACATCAGCAAACCGCTCACCCACACAACGCCATACATGCTGTCTGCCATCTGCCCTGTACAGTGAAAACCGGGATTCATCCGTGAAGAGAACACTTCTCCAAAGTGCCAGACGAATGTGAGCATTTGCCCACTCAAGTCGGTTACGACGAACTGCAGTCAGGTCGAGACCCCGATGAGGACGGCGAGCATGTAGATGAGCTTCCCTGAGACGGTTTCTGACAGTTTGCGCAGAATTATCTTGGCAAAGGAGAAGTGCTCACTAACACAGATTTAGACAGATTTGTGAACAATATTTGAGAGAAATAGGCCTTTTGTGTACATAGAAAAAGTCGTAGATCTTTGCGTTCAGCTCATGATAAATAGGGGCAAACACAATAGTGTTGCATTTAGAATTTTGCTCAGTGTATGTATATATATATATATACCGTATACTGTATATTAATGTGCAAAAGTTTTTTAGGCAGGTGTGAAAAAATGCTGTAAATTACGAATGCAGATTCATAAATAAATGCTAGTTGTTTATTTTTATTATTTAACAAAATGGGAGCTAAATGAACAGAGAACAGAGAAATCCAAATCAAACCAATATTTAGTATGACCACCCTTTTTAGGTTGTTCCTAACATCTTGGGGAATTATAGCATGTAGATACCGCCGCACACTGTATTCACCTCCAATGTAAGATTAATGGAAAACTGGCTTCAGTTCAGCCCATCGGTCAAGCCCCTCTGACATATTTCACCCACTCTGCGCTCTATGATTAGGTGTATCTCTGGAGTTGTGCCTTAACATTGATATTGTATCTACAACCTTTGTGTGGCAGGCTGCAGTCAGACCAGGTGGGAAGTACCTCTGTGAATGTCCACAATGTCAACACAGCAGCATTTAAACTCCCCTCCATCACATCTATGAATGTTCCCCTAGACAGAGATGAAGCGTTGGATCTTCGGGCAAGTATAAAGTCAATTATATAGCTACACAATTGATAACAGATATCACCAATAATGTATTATACATGTAACATAGGACATACGTTTAACCTCCTTGGCGGTGTTCCCGAGTCTGGCTCGGGTTCAGTTTTTTCTGCCAGGAGCGGTAACCCCGAGCCAGACTCGGGCTGCATTGCAGGATACAGGGGGGAAGTTACTTACCTTTTCCCCTGGATCCCTCGATGTCTCCCCGCTGTGTGTGCGAGTCGTCCGCTCGCTCGATTCACACAGTGCCCGAGTGCCGCCGATCTCCGTTCCCTGCGACGTTCCGACGCACGGGAGCGGAGATCGGCGCCAAATTCAAAAAAGTTAAAAAACACTACACACATACAGTACTGTAATCTTACAGATTACAGTACTGTATACAAAAATACACATCCCATTTGTCCCTAGTGGTCTGCCCAGTGCCCTGCATGTCATTTTATATAATAAAAAGACTTTTTTTCTGCCTGGAAACTGGAGGTTGTCCATAGCAACCAAAAAGTGTCCCTTTATGTCAAAAGTGGTTTTAGACCAGCTAGAAAACACTGATAAAAAATTAGAATCACAATTTATCATCAAACAATAAATTTAATGACAGCGACTATTCTGCAACTGAACAAATGTCAGTGTTTTTGATTTGATTACATTATTGAATCATTTTTATATATTTTTTTATTATATTATAATTTATTATTTTGTGTTTCAAACTTTATCATACCCGGGATGTCTACTAGACTCTGGTTCGGACAGATTTAAGTGAGTTATTCATAAGAATTGCATGCCTACAATATAAAAACGCCAAATTTCCATGCAAAATAATTGTTCCGCTTTCAGCACAAAATTCCAGCCAGAATCATACCGCCAGGGAGGTTAAGAGGTTCAGTGCAGAATATGTGGTATAAAATGTAATTGTTACTATAATTATGCCTTAAACAGTATACTTATGGATACCCTCCCTCCCTCTCTTTTGCTGATAGGACACACTTATATTTTGCAAGCATACAGCAGTATGCAGTAGTGGGACAAGGTTGTCCAGTGCCCCAGGCAACGATGCCAAACAATGCCCTCCTCTCCACTGGGCAGACCAGGTGGTGGGACTAATAACAGTTTTGTTTCGCATCACAGTACTACTATAATAGTGCCAATGGTTGTGGCATGCTGTGGAAAAAAAACTGAAGAGTTGAGTAGCTGTGCACATACTCTCCTGCAGTAAAATATGGGGCTAACAGTGGCAAGGGAAGAAAGTAGTGTGAGGGTATAAATGGTGGTTTTGCTGCATGTAAAAAAGTGTCACTGGAGGGGAAAAAAACCCTGCAAAGGTAATGTCATCGGAAGGAAAAAAGCCCCCTGCATTGGTAGTGTCACTGAAAGGAAAAAAATAGCTGTACCAAAGTTGGTGGTAAAATAAAATGCTGCTGTGTCGGTGTCAGTGTCAGTGGAGGGGAAAAAATACCAGTACGTTGGTGGTGTCAGATTAAGGATGACAGCTTTGGCATCTGTGGCAGTGGGATGAAGAAGGGTATTTGTGAGGCACTGTGGGGTGCACTTAACTAATGGGCTCTGCGTCACTGTAGGGGAGGGATGGGAGCTGAAGGGTGCTACTCCAGCAGCTACTCCCAGCACAGTCCCATTGCAAGTCAAGAAAAAATGCCTTGTCTCCTACGAGGCCAGTTCATATCATTGTGTTGCGGTGGGGTAAGCTGAAAACCAGTGCGACATGCAGTACTAATTTTCGACTTACCAAAATGCAATCCAGCGCCTCCGTGCACCGTGCTACATCCAAGACAACTTAGGCTGCATTCACACCTGAGTGTTTTGTCGCCTGAAGCTACAAAACGCTAGAGGGGAAAAAATACATTTTTCTCTATGTTGATGGTTCACATCTCCACTCCAAAACGCCTGAAGCCCTACGCCTGAAGCTCAAACAAGTTCCGGACCCTTTTTTGTCGCTCGAATCTGGCAGATTTGGGCGTTTTTCTTCTTTTTACATTGGTGACCTTTTGCTCTGTACAAAATCGCAGCAAAACGCGGTAAAAAAACGCTGCGAATCGCAGTAAAAAACGCAAATCGCGGTAAAGAACGCTGCAAAAAACGCTGCAATTCGTGCGATTTTCTGCCTGAAAACGCTACTCTCAGGTGTGAATGCAGCCTTTGTGACATTTCAACAGAGTTTGTGTAAAAAAAAAGTAAAGCCACAATCAGCGGGTCAGCAATGATGTCATCCTACTACACACCAGCGGCTGGGTTATATATCAGCCACTGGTATAAATGGTCCCTAAGGGATCTTTCACACAGAGCTGTGAGCGAATCCCCTGCTGAATCGGAGCTGATGGGATGGATGTCGGGTTTTTATACATCCGTGCATGTTCAGTTTGTGTCCGGCAGACATGGGCTGACCCGTGATAGCATTGTGGGCAGGCAGATGTAAATGGACTTGTGTCTGTTTACATCAGGCTACCTCTGATCCATTATGTTTAGGTCCAGAAAAAAACACAGTCCTTTTCCCTTTTTTTTTTTTTTCCAGACCTGGACTTGACTTGGAGGTATCGTGTTTCCCCAAAAAATAAGACCTACCCTGAAAATAAGACCTAGCGTTATTTTCCAGGAGGGCTGCAATATAAGCCCTACCCCAAAAATAAGCCCTAGTTTAAAATGTTTGTAACATCCTATAATCCACTCTATTACATTAGTATATAATGTACAATGTGTGTGTTTTATAATTGCGGGGAAGAGAGCTCTGGCCGGTCACAGAACAGCGCTATAATACACACATTATACATTATATACTACTGTAATAGAGTGGATTATAGGATTTTACAAGCATTTTAACTCAGTTCACACTGGGGATTCCTGTCAGGCAGGGAGAGAGAGGGGGAGAGAAGACAACACATTACATGTTAAGACCTACCCCGAAAATAAGCCCTACTGTGTCTTTTGTTGCCAAAATGAATATAAGACCCGGGCTTATTTTCGGGGAAACACGGTAGGTGAGTGTAAATCAGGGGTCTTCAAACTATGGCCCTCCAGTTGTTCAGGAACTACAATTCTTATCATGCCTAGTCATGTCTGTGAATGTCAGAGTTTTGCAATGCCTCATGGGATGTGTAGTTCTGCAACAGCTGGAGGGCCGTAGTTTGAGGATCCCTGGTGTAAATGGACACAAGTCTGTTTACTTAGAGAGCATAGAGCTGCATGGAGCTTTCGATCAGGTTTACCTGAAAAACCGACAGGTGCACCTGATCAGAAAGCCTGTTTGAAAGGGCTCTAAAGCTCATCCCACACATTACAATCTCTTTTAGATCTACCAACAACTGTATAGTGCAAAAGCTTACTTGATTGGATTTTAAAGCGGGATTCCGCGGACCTATCGTTTTTTTTTTTTTTTGTCTCATTGATATCTGTATCCACTATTCATGTAGCACTCACTTGTTCCCTTTTTTTTCCCCCGATCGCCAATTTCGTCCTGTATTCTAACTTTTAAAAAATCCTCCCGGCCGTTTCCATTTTGCTTGTGGGCATTTGAAGCCCACAAGCACTTAGTTCGGGGATCCGGTGAATGCTGTGCTCCCAGCATTCACCGCTCGATCCCGCGCATGCTCAGTTACATCAGCGAGCAGCCGCAACCCTCGTCACGTGACCAGCGTCTTCCGTCCGAAATCTCACAAGATTTCAGGATGACGGCGTCCCCCACTGCTTCTTGGGAATACTGTAACACAGCTCCCAGGGGTCATTGCGGAGTCGGGGAAAGGCAAAAACCACGCCTACTCCCACGGGAAGAGAGACCGGAAGTCATTCTAAAGCCTCATACACACGATCGGACCGTGGACCAACTTTCCCGTGGATTTTTGTCCAAAGGGCGTTGGCCCCAAGTTGGTATTGCATACACACAGCAGGACTTTTTCAGCCAACTTTCAGCAAATCACTTGTTTTTACTGCTCTTTATCGCCACCTTTGGTCAACTTCTGTATTGTTGTCTGATCTTTTGCATTGGTTCTGCATTGGTTTGTACAAAAGTCCGTTGGTTTTGTGTACACACGGTCGGACTTTGGTCCATCGGAAGTTGGTCCGTTCGCACAGCCAACAAAAGTCCGATGAAACCTGGAAAAAGTTGGTCCGATAGAGCGTACACACGGTCGGATGTTGGTCCAAAACAGCTAATTTGCATGTTGGTTGTCAAAAAGTCTGATCGTGTGTATGGGCCTTTTGAATGACTACTAAAAGGTAAATAATGCTTAATTTTTTTTTTTAATGGTCGTTTGTGCATCTACTATAATAAGTGATTTTAATAAGATCAAGATGTAATTTTGAATACCAAACCGCTTTAAATGGATAGTTGTGAAATCCTCGTTTTACATTATTAGATTTTTCGGTAAATCTAAAGGCGATTGTACAGAGGTTGTACAGTCAGATTGTAACTTGTATAGTTGGCCAGAAGACATTAGAAAAACAGGATGGGTGAATTCAGACCTAAATTAGATTCATTCTTGATATTCATGTAAATTGACCTAACTTAATTGGTTTAGCTATTTTTTTGTGGTTGATGTTTTTGTTTTTTGAAAAAATTAATGATCACATCTCCACCCACATAAAGTATGAGCCATATGTTCTGAGTACATTGGCTGGTATCCACATTGAAGGAATGGTGAGCGTCTTATATCAATGACCAGGTGCATAGGGGCTGGTATCTACTGAGCAGGAGGTCTGCACACATATTGGCATTGCCCTCTTGCTGTGGCAATACCAGCCAGTATCAGCACTCACTTGTGATGACCAGTGCTGACACCTAAAGTATCACAATAACATTTCAGACATGTTAGCTGATCTGTTGGAACAGGTTGCCATCTAGTAAAAGTGTAAGGTAAAACAACAACCACATGATTTCAGAACTAACCAAGACTGTTACTTTAACCTTCATTTCAATCTTTAGATGGTGAGCTTTTCAGTGAACCCGTTTTCCTCAAGGAACACATTTGAAATGACGGGTTCTGTAGGAGGTCTGAGCCTTTCTAGCACCAATGGATCCACCATCCCTTTAAAGGATCTCACAGAATATATAGAGGTAAAAAAATCTTCTATCCGTGTATCCATCACCAGTCTATTGGGGAAAGAATAAGCCTACATGTGACCATGAACTGGATGTGGAGCGTACTAATAGGGAAGTGTTAAAGTTACAGACATCAATATAAAGTGTTGCTTAATCCAGCTGCTGAACATTGTTATGCCAATTCACTGTTCCATAGTACCTATTATGACTTTGCGTCCGAATACATTGTATCTTTGTTTCCACAAGCCCTGATGAAGGGGATGGTGTTTGGCCAACAAAATACATTTGCTTTTATATACAGTCTATGTATGGAAAACCCAGTTTTGGACTTACAAATTACGGTGTGGCGCTTCAGTTTTCCATTTACCCATCGCCTTCACAATCTAAGGTGACTGTGATAACCCTTCAGTGTGTACAAGCTGCCTACCTACTATTCGGATACCCTATATAAGTGATGGCGAACCTTGGCACCCCAGATGTTTTGGAACTACATTTCCCATGATGCTCATGCACTCTGTAGTGTGAGCATCATGGGAAATGTAGTTCCAAAACAACTGGGGTGAAAAGGTTGGCCATCACTGCCCTATATCAATACACACTATATTACCAAAAGTATTGGGGTGCCTGCCTATATACACACATGAATTTTAATGTTATCCCAGTCTTAGTCCTTAGGGTACAATATTGAGTTGGCCCACCCTTTGCAGCTACAACAGCTTCAACTCTTCTGGGAAGGCTGTCCACAAGGTTTAGGAGTGTGTCTATGGGAATGTTTGACCATTCTTCCAGAAGCGCATTTGTGAGGTCAGGCTTGCAGTGTCTGCTCTAATTCATCCCAAAGATGTTCTGTTGGGTTGAGGTCGGGACAATGTGCAGGCTAGTCAAGTTTCTCCACCCCAAACTCGTCATCCATGTCTTTTTGGACCTTGCTTTGTGCACTGGTGCGCAGTCATGTTGGAACAGGAAAATGTCTTGATATGCTGATGCCTTAAGAATTCCCTTCACTGGAACTAAGGAGCCAAGCCCAACCCCTGAAAAACAACCCCACACCATAATCCCCCCCCCCCTCCACCAAATGATTTGGACCATTGCACAAAGCAAGGTCCATAAAGACATAGATGAGCAAGTTTGGGGTGGAGGAATTTGGGTTGAACCCCAATATTGAACCCTAGGGACTAAGACTGGGATGCCATGTAATATAGTGTACAGTTGGATAACAATAAAAATACAAAACCATTATTTAATCAAGCCTCAGGGTTCCAGTACTACCAATCCACACCCTAGATCAATATAAATGGGCCACTGTTGTTTAATTATAATAATAGGTTGTTATAATAGAATATACAAGAAATAAAGTGAAAGAGAGTAATGCCCCATACACACGGTCGGACATTCCGACCACAAAATCCGCCGGATTTTTTCCCGCCGGATTTTGTCTGAAACTTGTGTTGTGCACACACGCGGTCGGATAAAGTTGTCGGAAAATCCGATCATTCCGAACGAGGTGACGTACAAAACGTACGATGGGACTACGTACAGGGCAGTAGCCAAAAGCTTTCGTCTCCAAATTTCTTCTGAGCATGCGTGGCACTTTGTGCGTCGGAATTCTGTACACACGATCGGGAAAAGTTTGATCGGATTTTGTTGTCGAAAAATTTTAGATCCTGACCTCCAATTTTTTCCGTTGGAAATTCCCATGGAAAAAGCCTGCTAGAGCCCACACATGATCAGATTTTCTGACAACATAATCCGATCAGACTTTTTCCATCGGAATATCCAACCATGCGTATGGGGCATTAGACATCCCAAATGGGATAGGTGAGATGGTTTGCTGTACAGGATGACATTTATAAGTAGTAATCTGAGCCTTTAATCAATCAATCCATAATGTTAGGTCCCTAGGAATTATTTATTATTTGTTGTTGCTCACAAGGCTAGCCATACCTTCAAACAGCAACATTGCCCAGGCAATAATTTTTTTAGTTATAGTTCTTTCCTTATTGAAACACTGGTTATCTTTCTTATCTTTCTTATAGATTTGTTATATATTGGCTTCCTGAGTGTTGGAATGCAGATTACGATGGGGATTGAAATAATTAAGATTTGCACTGTGATGAAAAACGTCTTCTAAATCAGAATAGACTGACCACCATATACGTAAAACAAAGTGCCATCCGAACATTGTAGAGAATATGTCAGCATACATTTCACTATATAATTTCAGAGATTGTGTCAGGATATATTCGATATACAAGTTGGCATATGATAGTTTTTACAGATGTGTGCTCTGAAGCCAAAAAAGAGGTGGATGTTATTTGAGATTTAAAAATTATGTGCCCAAATGTAAATCTGGTATCCACTTACAATTGCCTATTTAGGCTTGTAAGATTAATGGGTTTTGAATCTAGAGGAATTAAGTGCAATACAAAGCGTGAGAGTGTGAAAACTAAGCCTGGTAAATGTGGACCATTATATCATCTGAATTGAAAGTCTTTAAAGACATTGCTGCTGATTTATCTTTTTCTAAAAATGAAACGCAATGTTTAGCTATTGAGTTTGTAATGTATTTTAGGGCAGCTAGTTCTCACTGTCCATTTTTGTGTTGAAGTCAATACAAGATACCTTTGCAATCAGTTGTTTCCTTGTGAAAAAGTACTGGCGGTAAGAATCATAATTTGTAATGGGGCTTCTGATTGGTTGACTGTTGGCACCAGATCAGCCAAGCTCCCACCCCGCTTCTTCTTGGATAGGACTACAACCCTCTGCTTGTAGCTCTTAGCCTTTGCCATATTGTGCCCAACTTCTTACCAGAGGCCTTCCCATGACATCCTTGGTCATTAGCCTTTATATTCATGAGAAAGGAGTGTCCACACAAAAGTTATAGTTTCCACACATTACTGTTCTTCAAAGATGGCAGTGATAAACATCACATGGACACACTCACTAGTGTCTCTACCATACTTCACCAATCATATTTAGTCGATGGACCATAGCAGTTAATTGTGAAAGCTGCACATTTCACATAACTGATAAGCCATCTTCCCTTAGTATTTCTCTTTCCTTACCTTGGGAGCACCACCGTGTTGGGACTCATCTCCCTGTAAACTATATCTGTAGCATTCTGCTCTATTCAAACCAAGGTGAAGCTTCCTGCCCTGTTAGCCAAGATTAACAAGGTGCCTTCAATAGTGTACCAGGCTATCTTTCTGTGTTCTGCTCCAAAGCTCTACTCTCTTACTTCCCAGTATCTAAAGACTCACTCAGAGGGCTCTAACTGTACTCTTTAGGCTTTATGCATCCAGCTTAATGCCCCGTACACACAGTCGGAAAATCCGACCACAAAATCCATCGGATTTTTTCCGGCGGATTTAGTCCGACACTGGTGTTGCATACACACGGTCGGACAAAGTTGTCAGAAAATCTGATCATTCTGAACGTGGTGACGTTCGTTGCGTACGACGGGACTACGTAGAGGCTAGTAGCCAATAGCTTTGGTCTTGTAATGTGATCTGAGCATGCGTGGCACTTTGTCCGTCGGAATTCGCTACACACGATCGGAAAAAGTCCGATAGGACTTTGTTGTCGGAAAATTTGAGAGCAGGAGATAAAACTTTGTCCGACGGAAAAAGTCCGATGGAGCCTACACACGGTCGGAATTTCCGACAACATTGTCCGATAGGACATTTTCCGCCGGAAAATCCGACCGTGTGTACGGGGCATAAGACTTATTTCATGTCATTCCAGAGACAGGACTGCTGTAGCTGCACCTCTAGATTTGGTATACTTCTCACAGGTGTCACTAGAAGTTCCAGGGGCCTATGTGTGCACGCCAAAGAAAAATAGCCTGGCCTAAAAGGCCTTTTGTATTC